>BQNB010005633.1:2138-47138 GCA_026074375.1 Tanacetum coccineum
ATCTTATTACAATACAAGATAGTTTTTATCACTTCTGTATTTTTTTGACTGTTTGATACTTTTGAGTTATTAAACTTTATATTTTTTTTCGCACTTTGCATTTCACAATTTTATAACATGAACAAAACAGGGGGAGAAGTCTTTATAACCTACCCCTAAATAATAATCTCATACACAATCATACATTTCTCTTTCTTAAAATCTATATTAAATGATAATCTCATACAAGTCCTAATAACAAAATAAACACACTCTTAAAAGTATACAAGTCTTCTAATTTCTATTCAATATACGATGGAAAAACTAGTATTGAGCTTATATGTTATTGTGAATGTGGTGAACAATACAAGATAGTTTTTATCAGTTTTGTATTGAGCTTATATGTTATTGTGAATGTGAATGGAAAAACTACTATTGTCACCTCTCGTCTACAAAAAGTATAAGTGTTTCGTACTTTTTATTTATTTTGTCTATCTTATTACAATACAAGATAGTTTTTATCAGTTTTGTATTTTTTTGACTGTTTGATACTTTTGAGTTATTAAACTTTATATTTTTTTCGCACTTTGCATTTCACAATTTTATAACATGAACAAAAGAGGGGGAGAAGTCTTTATAACCTACCCCTAAATAATAATCTCATACACAATCATACATTTCTCTTTCTTAAAATCTATATTAAATGATAATCTCATACAAGTCCTAATAACAAAAGAAACATAGTCTTAAAGGTATACAAGTCTTCTAATTTCTATTCAATATACGATGAAAAAACTAGTATTGAGCTTAGATGTTATTGTAAATGTGGTGAATTGGGAAGTAACATAACACATGCATTTATAAGAAAATAAAAGTAACCCTTCTGTAAAAAAAAGAGTATGCATCCCATTGCTTCTTTCACAATCTATTGCAAATAAGAAAGTTTGATATATAAACGGTAATTAAATCTTTTATTTGGATACTAATATGGGAAACTTGTTGTACGTTAGAAGAAAAGTAATATGGTAACTCGTATATAACGAAGATATTTACCTTTGATTATAATATATGTCGTGTCAAACCAACTAGCAAGGTTAGTTTGGCATATATTATTTTCTGCTTTATTAGTTTAGCTCCTGCTGGTTGTAATCTTGACAATTGCTTACAAAACCGATAGTCGGTTATTATTTGAGATTAGTAGCTTGAACATATGGAGCTGAGTTCATGTGAGATAAAAGATGAAAAAGATTTTGAAGGTGGTTCTACAGCTACTTGTAGAATTTGCTATCAGTGTAATGGAGAGCAAAGTGCGTGACGAATACTCTAATTTTTCTCAATACATTCTATTTTGTTTGTCTTGATCAGTTCTCGAAAATTTACTTCGTTTAAACGAACATGGCATATCTGATTTTATGCTTGTCAAACTAAACAAGACGACGAACATAAAGAAAAACTATGTTAGTTTATTCTTGTTTAACAGTATTTTAAAGTTTGCATCACACAGTTGACTGATGTTGATCAAGTTATGCTTCAGACCATTCACATACGCAACCCTGGTAAAGGTGATTCCATTACAATTAATTGAGCCATATCCTCTTGTGTCTCCTGAAGAGACATCTCCAAAAACCACTTTAGGACCTGACTCTTTTGAATATTTGTGCAGATATTGTTTAACCCCTGTCATGTGTCTATAACAGACACCAACCAATAGAATGTCCCAATTTACACGTCTATATGGAATATAACACTTATCTAATATAAATAACACCAGTAATAATTTTTCAATCGTGTAATACTTTATTGATAAGAATCAAAGTATGACAATGTACTATGGATCGCACAAGTTGAATGACAATGTAAGATTACCCTTTGAATAAGTAAACTTGATAAAGAAACAAGTTTACAAGCGAACTTATTCAGACTCGCTGATTGAGATAGGTGATTGACAGTTAAGTTCGACAAAAGAGTAAATGACTATAATAACAATAACAATAAAATAGATGGCATTTACTTACAACTGTCACACCCCCAAACGAGGCCTGGACGGAATACGTGTCCGGAGGTGTGACGTCATTTCATACATCGCACAAGATCAAGTAAACGACCACTATATGGACGTTTGATAAAACATAACTCGTTGCTTTGTTTAAAACAAAATTAGTCTTACTATATTCTCAACATAAATAAATAGTTATAGCAGAAGCTTAAGGAAAATGCAACATAATCATAACATGTTTTTAAGACAACAAGTATTTAAGATTAAAGATAAAATTCTTGAAAGACACCCAGCAATGCATGCAACATCAAATAGCACTTCAAGAACAATCCAGCTAAGCACCTGAGAAAACATGCTTAAAACAGTCAACATAAAGTTGATGAATTCATAGGTTTGAATTGATGTAAGGTTGGACCACAAGATTTTTAAAGTGATGTGACTATTATAACAAATATAATATCACATAAAAAGTATTTACGTTGCGCTAAGCTCATGACATCGATGCTAAATTAGGAGATACATATAATATTCAATTGATAATATTGCCCTACAGATGTCTGACCAAGACACCCCAAAGAATTCCCGACATGAAATATATTCGTTTGTTCATCGACATAGAAACAAGTAAGTGATTGCTTACCCGGATAGGGATAATTAGTCTTAAATAGATCTATTTATAACATTCGCGCTTACTTAATCAATCCCATTGGTCATAGGTAATTAACGGTTCATGATGGTTCGAGCATGAGAGTGGTCTAAATCGTTACTTAGGCAACACGTAAACGGGAAATGATAACTAAAAACACTTGTGTCCAAAGTTTAAAAACAAGCAATGTTTCTCACCCCAAAGTTGTAAAACATTTATTCAAAATAAGTAAAAAGTGAGGCTATAAACTCACCTTAGGGCGATGAGCGAATGATAATCACGTAAGAGAAAGATGATACACAATCTTAGCCGTCACCTAAAGGAATGACGCGTCTGAGGACTAGGTTATGATATATGAAACCAAAAGTGGTAAACTTATTAATCAAGAAGGCAACCATATGTGTTTGTGTCTTAGTTAGAAAAATGGTGTCGTTATGATGACAAAATATTCATGATTAAAATATGCCACGGATTAGTTAAAGTTACTATTTTAGAAAGCTTTCTATTTTTGGAAAGTTCTAAGTTTCAAGACGTTAATACCAGCTCCTATATTTTGTTAAATCCATATTTTTGAAAACGCTTTATCAATATTTATACGCCTAACTTTTACATCCGTCTCGACGCCTTATCTCAAAATTTACTATTTTTAAAAGTCTTACGCTTTTATAACTTTCGGCATTCCATAATATCCTTTATGACGTTTCTAGTGTTTTCAATTAATACGCTAATGTTTATATATGTTTCGCCAATATTTTAAAACCTCAAAAATGTCCAAAAGTGTCCAAAAACCTAATTTACTATTCACATCAGCAACTTCATTTATTATTTTTCCGAATAGTGTTCCAAAATTCATTTCGCCATAACTTGGCTGTTTTAAATCAGTTTTTAGTGTTCGACATATGAAAACCTATCTATACAAAATAAGCTCTCCAAAAACTAATTTATTGACTAATGAAAACATTTTTAAGTCACCCAAAACCTTAAAACAAAACCGAATCAGCAACCACATTTTTCACAAATGCTCCCAAAACTCATCCAAACTTCACAATAGTGCCTATTCTAGCCAAGTACCGTTCACTACTAAACCAACCAATGTTTTGCCATCAAAACCACAATCAATACTAACCTAATCCTAAGATGTCTATTGTTGCAACACTCATGATCACTCATACTCATAACCAAACCTTTTGTTGTATCAAGAATCATAAATCAATACTAGTTTATGTTTTAACTTGTTTATTTTCAAAACCACAAACACATAAGCCTTAATATTGCATAAGAACCATAAAAAATCACAAGAGATGGAATAGAACACTTACAAGAATAAGATGAGTCAAGAAACATACAATATCTAACCCAAATTCCTTAGATCTATAAACCCCAAATAATCTTGCAAAACCCTCTTGAAATATCAAAACCCTAACTCTTGAAATCTTTAGAAAATCTTAAAAACAATGATCAAACCCTTGGAACACCCTTAGATATGATTAAAAATGATCTTGGAATGAATGAATCTTGATAGAAATAAAAAAAATATAGACCATTGACCAATCGGCCGGTGGCAAGCTTCGTGACCTAAACTCCAAAGAGTCTTGGGCATTATTAGAGGACCTCGCCCTTTATGACAACGAAAGTTGAAACAACCCAAATATTTCACTAAGCCGGTCAAGGCAATCACTTTTCCTTAAGATGTCCCGAGTACATTCGTCGGTCGCCTCATCGAGCTCGAAAATCAAGTCCAACACTTGATGGAAGCTCATTTTGCTCCGACATAACCTACTCAAGTAAACAAAGTCACTACCTCATGTGAAATATGTAGTGGTCCTCACTACACTCAGTATTGCATGGAAGATCCCAAACAAGCCTTTGTTGAATACGCATCCTCGCGTACTGATGAAGCGGGAGGTAAGTGGTATACTTTCAAGCCCGAGCAAAACAATCTTGGTGACACCTATAATCCATCATGGAGAAGTCACCCGAACCTTAGCTGGAGGCAACCCAAAATTCTTAAAATAATTTTTCAAACCCACATAACCGGTTCCAACCCAATGGTTTAATCCCAAACTGTTCCTTCAACAACAATCCTTGAAGCTGTAACAATCAATCAATTCTTTAAGGATTGGTATCTAACTTCATGGCATCTCAAGACGCTAGATTGTCCAAGTTTGAAGCCGATTTCAAACAACAACAAAGTGAGATGACCAACAAAATCGACACAGTGTTAATGGCCATCACCGATCAAATAACGGGTACACTACCTAGCGACACGGTTAAGAACCCAAAACTGAGTACCTCCCCAGTTTTGTTTGCTCGTTCTTACCCAAATATGGACCCACAATGCTCAAACCATATCCACGGTTCGATCAACACCGTCACAATCCATTCCAAGCAAAAAAAGTGACTCCTATGATGAAAAAGCAAATGAGAATGACGAAAAAGAAAAGGACAACCTATAAAATATCTATGTTAACCCTTCCACACAACTCGATCCATCAGTTGCATTCATCACCGAAAAAGTCCTCAAATTTACTTCATTCTTCGAATCACTTGGGTTGGTTCCTCAATCATCCGACACCGAGGTCGTTTGCACAAAAGAGGGACAATGGAGAAGTCATGTTTATTGAGATAATTAGAAAGAATGATGACTCTTGTGAATATGGACCTGAAGAGGAAGGGAGTAGAACAACTGAAGGAGTAGGAGTTGAATATTTTGACATGTTCCCAACTATGAGTGAGTTAGCATATAACAAATACCCTATGTATGGCCTAATCCCTTCAATGTTTCTAAGGAACCCCATCATTACGGAAGGGTGCCCATCAAACCTCAAGATACCATACAACATTAGGCATATGCATGTGGAAAAAGCCTACATTGACCCTAACTGGAAAAAGCCTACATTGACCTTAAACATCATGACCCGAATGATGTATAACTGGATCATGAGGAGAAAACTTGACCCTAGAGAAAACTTGAATAGAGGAGTTAGCAATTTCACATGAAAGATCAAGGGAATGCATGTCTTTATAGGAAACTTCACCTATATCGTAGACTTCATGATTGTTGAGGATATTAGTTCAATTATAAACCCTAGGTTGTCACAAGTAGTACTAGGGAAACCTTTTGTGGAAATATCCAACATGACTCATGACTCACCTAAAGGTGTTGTAAGATTCACTAACAGGGCCGAAGAAGTTGCTTATAAGTTGCCCCATATGATAGAACAGTACAACTCACTGTCGGATTTAGAAAAAGAGCACACGAAATCAGTCTACCTTAGGAACGAAGTAGATAAGAGAAGAGGAGTGAAGTATGTAATGAACAAAATATTAGGATTTTATGAGGAATGCTTAGAGCTTGGACCTGAATTTGTAACTGGGATGGAAGATGAAGGAGAAGTCACGTAAGTACGTGTGACTTCGAGTCTAGCTACAAGACTCATAAATAAAGAAAAGCGCTTTTTGGAAGGCAACCCAATATTTACTTTTTTCGCATATTAGGAGTGTCTTATGTGTTTTAATTCTTTATCGTTTGTTTTATTATGTTTGAATTAGTTTGTAATCATGCTTTGTTTGTTTGCAACTTTGTTTTATTTGCAATCAAATGTATTTTGCAACAAAATAAGTGTAGGGGAATTATTCGGTTTTCTAGAACCAAATTCAAATAGTTGAAATAAATTATTAAGATTAATTCGCATCAGTTTCGAGTCATATGATTGAATTGTTAATTCCCAGGTTTTTATGCAGCATTTTGTACAAGAAAATAACATATAAGAATAAGTGCAGGAAATTTTTATCAAAAACGAAAATTGAGTTTTCACAGAGCGTGGAGACGGCGTCACGATTTACACGCGACGCCGTCACCACGACCACTGTGACGGGGTCAGGATATCCCTGACAGCGTCAAACGCCCAGTTACAGGAAAACTCAAAAAAATTAAGTATTTTTGAAAATAAAACTTGTACAACACTTAAGAAAGTTATAATTCGTTTATAAATCTGCAAAACCATGAGTTTAACAATTCTCTCATCCTATCTTTACTACTTTATAGAGTCAACCCTAATTTCACACTATATATTATTATATGGCACATTTTATGCTTGGTGTAGTTGTCTTTGTCTTTGATTACAGGTTATATTTGATAAGAAGAAGCTTGGAAGTTTTTAGGAAGTTTCAATGGACGATTCTTAGAGGATGATTTAACCAGTTATCGCATGTTTCTTCTCCATTATTGAGCAAACCAGAAGAGTACTATTTTCTTTTACTTGTTTTCTTTTCCCTTTATTCGTTTTTACGGGTACTTTTATAAAACATTGGGGACAATGTTCAACTTAAGTGTTAGGAGGAAAAATAAGCCTTAAAAACTATTCTTTCATTTGCCATTTGCCTTGTTCCTTAAAATGATGAGTAATATATCGAAACATAGCATAAAAAGGTAATTTTGACCTAAATTTAATTTTTTTTATGACACATACCGACGAAAACCGAGTATTAATAGCGTCTCATGGATAGGAATGTATATCACTAGCACAAAAATCCTCAGAATTCCACCCTAAAAATGTGAGGCTCGCCTTTAGATCTATAGAAATTCGGGTATCGATTATTGATATCCAATATAGTTTATACCTTTAGCTTTCTCGAGTTAAAGAGTGAGCAGTCATATGTATCTATTTCGTCGTTACAGATGTGTACGTGTGGTCTTTGTCGCCCTTTCTGGAGCATTAAGATCGGTATTAAATTATATGAGTGTATTAGTAGTATATTAAATTAAAGAACTTGTTATTGTGATGCATCCTGAGACCGCATAGTAAGTATTAGGATTTGCTTGATAAGAGGCATTAGGATTAACCCATGTTTTAAACCTGCAATTGTTATGATGGTCACACCGATCATATAACTATCCCACACCCTTTCCATGCACTCATTATTAGTGCAGGATACCCCTAGTACAACTCTCTGAGCCTATTCTTTTTCATGATTATTGTAATTTTCTGGTTAAGCCAGACTATTAATGAAGAGCGTTGTCACCTTTAAACTAATCGTTACACTCAAATCGCCTTAGCCTACCTTGTATGTACTCACCTTTAGTACATTATTGTTTTAACCCAAGTTAATTATTTGTGTACACGGTTGCTAAGTCCTTATCCTTGTAAATACAGTTTTTGAGACGATTGAGATTCGTGATAGTATTTATTTCACGGAAGAATGGGAAAGAAAAGTTAAGTCAATACCCCTATATATTTTTTTAGATGATCTCCATGTTATTTTGATCCACCTCAAATCGGGTCATTAGTTAGATTGTAAATAATCGAGTATGTAAAAAGCTCAAGTGTAAGGGTACGTGTTATAAACCCCAAGTTAGGATGTATTATGTTATTAAAAAAAAGAGAAAAATAGAAAAGAAAAAGAAAGAGATTTATGTAGAGTTATGTAGAGTTTGTATATCTTCGTCCGAGTCTTGGCTTAGCAACCAAACCAGCGTATACTCGTGTAAATAATTAGCAAACCCTTCCACTCCAAATTCAACCAAATCCACCCAAATATATTCCATCCGTTTCCGTTTCCATTATATGTTATCTTATACCTATACCCCACAACCCTTTAAAAAAACCTCTTAGATAGTAATGAATAACGCTTGCACCAAGCGGTGGAGGTTTGATCCTTTACCAAGTCTATGGTAATTTATATGCTATGACAGGTAATGAGTGTTGATTTTCCGTTTCTCCCTTATGTTATAATTTATTATACACCTGAGAGAAAGAGAAAATCCTAAACACTTATGTGAGGTGCTAGTATATACTTTCCATGCTCTTAATTACAAGGTCTAGAAGGTTGTGTTGTAAAATGCTTTTAAAAGTAGGTTAAATGACCCTCATATTGTTATTATCTAGGTAGAAAAGTGTATTTGCTTGAGGACAAGCAAATCACAAGTGTAGTGGTATTTGATGAGGTGTCATTTTATATACTTTTTCGAGGTCGTTTAACCCCCTAAATCATGCATTTATGTCCAAAATAGGTACTTAATCGTTCCTTTTCAGACATTTAGCATTTGGAAGGTATTTAGAGGAAATACACGTGACTTGGGCTCATTTGTAGAAGAAACAGACAAGACTACGGACCTACACCAACATCTCTCAAGATTATTTTCTCAGCGGCTGAAGGCGGCGTCACCAGTTCTACACGATGCCATCACAACCCACCTCGTGACGACGTCACAACCTTTCATGACATCGTCAGCTCGTACGACCCAGCCTAAGATCTAGAATATCTCTTTCACGACGGCGTCACGATTAAAACGCGACGCTGTCACAGCGATTTTCCTATATATACAAATCTATTTTTAGGGTTTTAAGTGTGTAACTTTAGAGTAAAAAAGGGAGACGAACCCTAGTTCGTTTGGCAGCTTATTAGGACGATTTTAGGGCTTCAAAACCCTATTGTAACTCCTTTAATTCATGTTTTAATCAAGTAAGATTATCTTAATCATTCAATATGTTTTGTTGTTTGATTATTTATTGTTCTTACTTTATCTTTAACATGCTTGGTTAAACTCCCTATTGTGTTCTTTTATGATGGTTTGAAACCTAGAATGTAGATCTTAGTAATTTTGCTTCTTGTGATGGATATGCATGTTAGGCTTTAGAAAACCAGCTTTTGTCTGTATTGTTGTTGATATGTCTAGGAAAACATGATTGTGTAGAAAGGATACCATCATGTAACAGTCTTCATACTACCTTGCCCCTAATATGGTTGATCCACTCTTAATATATTTCACATGCATTTAATATACTCTTAGGAGCCTTGTAATAGTCTTCATACTACCTTACTTATGCGTTGCCCTAACAGAATATTAAATAGACGGTGGGTTTGTGTAATTCGTTCATGACTTAGAAAATAATTACATAGATCATCACAAGTGTGACAAAGCAACAACACTAAGAGAAACAATATAGGGAGTAATACATGATCAAATGAATACAATCTTTTTATTATTTGTTATCACCATTAGTGTAGTTTATAATTTAGTTTAATAGCTAAAACCAAACCAACCTCTCAACCATATGATTTACCTACTTTCATAAAACATAAAAATACAAAAATAATATTCTCTTAACCCTTAGAATTCTGTTAGACCGTGATCAAGCCTTCCTAGCATATTCCCCTAGAGAACGATAACAACCCCCGAGTCTTGCATATACTACTACTACAACTGTTAGGTACTCTACCTAGGGAGTTGTAAAACTTCTTGTAGAAGTCCCTTACGACAACCGCATCACATACACCATGCATGCTCACAAAGCTTATTAGTGCATCGATTTTCATAAAGATTATAGTTTGTAGTTATGTGTGTCGATAATATGCTAATGAATTTCTTAATTAGTGTTTCCATCTATAATTCTCACATGTTTTATGAGCGATATTGATCGAGAGCTTAGCAACACAGGCTTGGATCCCATTGATCGTTTTAGGTAAGGCCGTAATAGTTGCATGTGTCGAATATATGCTAATGCATTTCATGATTGATTAGTTTTTTCATTTATAATTTTGACAGGTTTTAGGACGATATTGATCGAGACCTTACCAACGCATGCTTGGATCCATGTGATTGTTTTAAACGAGTTGTAATACCACTTGAGATATTATACCTAGTGGTTATGGGTTTAGGGTTATTAGTATAGGGTTTAGTGGTTAGGGTTTAATGGTTGGGGTTTTAAGGTTTTTGGCATAATATCAGTGATAGATAACGTATGAAACGGAAGAAACCATCTGAAAACGGACAAAAACGTGCGAAAACGGACGAAAATAGACAAAAATGTGCGAAAACGGACAAAAACCGACGAAAACGTAAGAAAACAGACTGAAACATATGAAAACGGATGGATACGTCTGAAAACGACCGAAAACGAACGAAAACATATGAAAACGGACGATAACGTGCGAAAACAAAAGAAAACGTGCGAAAACAAATGAAAACGTGTGAAAACGTGCGAGAACAGACGAAAACGTACAAAAACAGACGAAAACATGCGAAATCGTAAGAAAACGTGCGAAAGTAGACGAAAGCGTGCGAAAAGGGCGAAAGCGTAGGAAATCGGGCGAAAGCGTACGAAAACGGGATAGCGTGCGAAAGCTGACGAAAACGCGCGAAAGCTGACGAAAACGCGCGAAAGCTGACGAAAACGCGCGAGAGCTTGCGAAAACGCGCGAGAGCTGGCATAAACGCGCGAGAGTTGGCGAAAATGCGCGAGAGCTGACGAAAACGCGCGTGAGCTGACGAAAACGCGCGAGAGCTGACGAAAACGCGGGAAAGCTGACGAAAACGCGGGAAAGCCTACGAAAATGCGCGAATGCGGACGAAAGCGTGCGAAAACGTAAGAAAACGTGCGAAAACGTGCGAAAACGGACGAAAACGTGCGAAATCGGACGAAAACGTGCGAAATCGGACGAAAACGTATGTAAATGTAAAAAAACGTGCGAAAACGTAAGAAAATGTCAAAAAACGTAAAAAACAGACAAAAACGTAAAAAACGGAGGAAACGTAAAAAAAGATGAAAAATGAAAAAAAAGACGAAAACGTAAAATAACTGACGAAAACGTTAAAAACGGATGAAAACGTAAAAAACGGACGAAAACGTAAAAAAACAGACGAAAACGTAAAAAAACGGACGAAAATGTAAAAAATTAGACGAACACGTAAAAAACTGATGAAAACGTAAAAAACTGACGAAAACGTAAAAAAACGGACGAAACGTAAAAAACTGACAAAAACGTAAAAAACTGACAAAAACGTAAAAAACGGATGAAACGTAAAAAAAAGACGAAAACGTGAAATAACTGACGAAAACGTTAAAAAAACGGACGAAAACGTAAAAAAACTGGCGAAGACGTAAAATAACGGATGAAACGTAAAAAAAACAGACGAAAACGTAAAAAAACAGACGAAAACGTAAAATAACTGACGAAAACGTTAAAAAACGGACGAAAATGTAAAAAATGGACGAAAACGTAAAAAACAAACAAAAACGTAAAAAAAAGACGAAAACGTAAAAAACAGCCGAAAACGTAAAAAAACAGACGAAAACATAAAAAAAACGGACGAAAATGTAAAAAATTAGACGAACACGTAAAAAACTGACGAAAACGTAAAAAACTGACGAAAACGTAAAAAAACGAACGAAACGTAAAAAAACTGACGAAAACGTAAAAAACTGACGAAAACGTAAAAAAACGGATGAAACGTATAAAAAAGACGAAAACGTGAAATAACTGACGAAAACGTTAAAAAATGGACGAAAACGTAAAAAAACTGACGAAAACGTAAAATAACGGAGGAAACGTAAAAAAGACGAAAACGTAAAAAAACAGACGAAAACGTAAAATAACTGACGAAAACGTTAAAAACGGACGAAAACGTAAAAAAAGGCCGGAAACGTAAAAAACAAACGAAAACGTATAAGAACGTAAAAAACGTAAAGAAACGTAAAAATACGTACAAAATGTCAAAAAAATCAATTAATTGCAATTTGGGCAAGATTTGCCAACACTACAAATAATGAGGGAGTGGTAGTGTGAGTTTTAGTAAATTTACACTTTTGGTCCCTCCATGTTTTTTTAATCTTAAATCATGTCTTTTTAATCTAATGAAATGGATGGTCAAGATTTGTCCCTTGGTATGCAGGGAGAAACTAGTATGCAAAATAACTCACCTCTGATGTAGTAGTAATTAGTTATAGCATTGCTTAAAATACCAACATTACCAGACGTGTATATACTGAACATTCAACCTTACCTTGCTTAAAACATTAAACATTAGTTCCTTAAATAAAATACATTAAGTTCTCAACATTCAACCAACACGATAAATTTTCTCCAGGCATGCATTCCCACTTTTCACAACCATTCCTAAATTAGATTTTCAACTTTTCTAGTTTTCCCGAAATTATTAGTCAACGTTATTAAAAGGTTTTCGAAATTACATTCTTGTTCCCTAGTTTGTTTCCGAAATTAATTCTATTCTAGTTTCCCGAAATTATAAATTAATTAATTAAAAATTCCGAAATTATATTCTTTCTAGTTTTTAAATAGATTTCCAGTCAAGATTTCCTCTTCTTAGTTTTCTTCTACTTTTCCAACATTGGGTAAATCCTCTTTATAAGGAGTATAGATAGATGGTTTCTTCTACTAAACCCTAATATAAAACTAAATTAAGAGTTGAAAATAAATCGTTGGTATTTCACGCCAAAATATACTCCCTAGGTACCAGCTAGGTTTGATATATATTTTTTGCTTTAGATTAGCTACTTGTTTATCGATCTTTTGATTTTTTAAAGTATTGATCATATCTATTAATTACATATAACTTGATGTTAATTTTAGGGTTTCTGATTCCAGGGTATAGAATAAATGGCGCTAAGTTCTAGTGAGATAAAAGATGAAGAAGATTTAGAAGTTGGTCTAATAGCTACTTGTCGAATTTGCTTTCGATGTGATAGTGAGGAAGGTGACGGCGAATACTTTTATTTTATGCTTATCTAATCAAACAAGACAAACACAAAGAAAAGTTTATGCTGGATGTTATATTTATGTTAAATAGTTTTAGGGTTTAAGGGTTGTGGTACAGTTAAGTAATTATTTTTATTACATAAGCACAAGTGATTATTTACTACTGGATGAAAATCCTTGAAAATGCGGATATAATCCTTGAAAAAGTGGATACACAACTAACACAATTTTCTGTGATTGCAAGAATCAAACCCATTCGCTAGCAATCAAATAGTTATACTAAATATGACGAATAGGAACAGACATAAACGCAAAGTAAAATCATGTACTATATTATTTTCGGTTCTTTTGTAGATGTTTCCTCAAGTTTCATTCCTTTTTCCATTCATGTAAGTAGACGAGGATCTGATATCACCATGCATGTGCAAAGGCTCCCATCTGTTTGTGCATCGATCATGCCTCGATCATTGGCGATCCATCAAGGCGAGTCAATTGCTCCTAGCTAACTCCTATAATATCATTCCATACCTAATTAAATTCTAATTGATTTTCATATACTCCTAATTTATCTACTATAGAGAGGTTTTGACTTTTCGCATTGCACAACCTGCAAAGCCCAATTTCATCTTCGAGTTGTTGAGTTAGAAGAGAACGTATGGCGCAAAATAAAAATAAGACTCTTTATTGCCAGAGATGTTATTTTCGCGTTTTTGGCTCTACAAACAGTTGAGCCCTCTCTATTAACTTCACTTAACCATTTTTATAGTAACTTAATGATTTTGGACCCTTCATTCTACATGTTTCATTGTTTATTTAAGGTTATTGGAATTCTTGGGGGTATATCATATCTTGCTGATAAACACGAATACTTACGGGATTTACTTAAGGATGATTTCAATACTATTGTAATCTACTATGGTACAGGTACGTATTGTAAGCTAGATAAGTTGTTTTCTGCAAAACGGTACATGGTAATTATCTTTTTTATATGTAGTAGCTATTATAATCCCATAATTTAGTTACAAAAATGGGTTAGTTTGGTTTTTGTTTATTTTTTTTTTGTTTTTATACTATAATCACCCAAATATTCTTTTGAAAAATTGAAATTACCATGTTGAAACATAAAAAAGACATAGCAAAATAGGCAAAATTATAAGATACATTGCTATTTTACGATATTATCTACACTTTTTCTTAGGCATTGCTATTAAAATCGTTTTACTATATTTGTAATTTTGTTGTTTGGCAGGAGTTATGGTATTCTTTGTGTTACTTGGGTCAGTTGCATTAATAGTAATATTTTTCGTCGTAGACGATAATGGAAGAATCGGTTGTTGCACAAGCTGTGACATGAATCCACTTTTTTGGTTGGTTTTTGGTATGACTTTTTGTTTTAATGTCATAACCGGGGGCTTAATTGGTGTTTACTTTGCTCTTCACGGTGCCAGCACACTTATACAGTGGATCTTGAATAGACACAATAGCATTCTTGCCAAGAAAGAACTTACGAAGGTATAATTTAGATTAATTGCCTAAAAATGTATTATACTTCGTCACTTTTTGTTATTGTGTGTAGAGTACTATTTTTTTTCCATTGTGATACCAAACTTTTGAATTCGTGCTATTTTGTGTATTTTGTGACCATTTTACCCCCACTTTTTTTAAATTTCGAAGGGTAAAATGGTTTTACATGCAGAAATAGCCACAAAATACACACAATAACACGAATTCAAAAGTTTGCTATCACAATGGAAAAAAAATAGTACTCTACACACAATGACAAGTATAATACATTTTAGGCAAAATTTACTATACAAATACGTAACCTTTCGACGATGTCAATAAGAATGTTCATACATATATTGATCACTTGAATAACTAGAAATAATATGTAGTATGAGCCTAAAATGAACCTTCAAATTAATAACCATTTTTCAAATTACCTGGTTGCAAAAATCGAGTTATCGTTCGTACATACGTCATGGCCGTCCAGCTTAAAAGAAATCAACAAGGATGTTTTGGATACTCTTTGAAATAAAAGTCAACATAATTACAGGTTAATTGCATAATAAGATAGCAAACTTTGATGTTATATAATAACTTAATTGCACCAGTACTAGTACTTTGCGTTTAGTAAAATTGTAAAACACACTTTTTACGCTCGTTTTAGTTCATAGTTTTGATATTACTGTTTTTAATATGGCAATTTATATGGCAGGAGTACGTGGTTGAGGATCTTCATGGTTGTTACACTCCTGCGATACTGGATCCAGAGCACCTGGAACGCCTAAAGGCGCTAAAGCTGTTTTGAAAAGATAATGTGGTCACGATCGTTAGATCTTGTTTGTCATACCTGAGAGGCGTCCAATTTGAGTAAAAAACTTTGATCATGCTATGTTCATCAAGATTTGGTTTACTTTTGGCGTAGTGTCTAAATAGACCAATCTAGCCTTGAAGCCAGTCCTTCTTTTCTTCTTTTGTCTGGATTTTTTTTATTACGATATATCCAAAGAATACCGCATTTTAAACACAATCGCAAAATATTATTTTATATGAGTAATTATAAAATATTTTTTATTTCAAATTTACATCTACAATGTTTGCTTCCCATTATTTCGGGATATGACATGATCAACATTTTGAACTTCGCCGCAACACGCGACCTAATGTTCCCCGTTTAAGTACATCAACCAAAATCGTCATGCTTTATTGTTGCATAGTTACATACTTCAACTAAATTTTTACTTTTGCGTTAGTATATCTACTAATTTCTAAGTTGTACTACACATGGTTATGTTGCGCTAACTTACCACATGGTTATGTTGTGAGATTCTAAACTAAAGTAGGAAGTTAATAAGCACTATTAAGAATAAGGTCTAAAAACGTCATATCCATTTTTTTGTCACATTTATAAGATGTACTACACACAATTTGGAGTGTTAGGAGAAAAGTTACCATGCAACCAATAACTTCTTAAAACATGGGATTCTTAATATTAAAATTTTGTAGAAAAGTCATAAAAATACCTCATTTGACAATGGTATAAAGAGGTCACTGCATAAATACTAAAATCATAATCAATCCCACATCGCCAGAACTTGGAACCCAAAGTATGTTTTTAAAAATCACTTTTGACCCATTCACTTGCTACTTGAGCCTCTAACCCAAGTGGGGGCATTAAAGTTTATTGAAGGGACTAGAGCTAGGGGCACGCACGTCTGCTTGCAAACTTTCACGTGAGACGAAGTGTCTCACGTGAGATTGCGATTAAAGATGCCGGTAACCAGCATCACCCAAAGCAAAGGTCGTCCGGGTGTGTGGCGATACACTTCACACCACGACGCCCTCTCAAGTAGTAAAGTGACCCCTTCTAAGCCTAACTTTTAACTTTTTATAACAGGTAGCGTTTTTGAATTTGTTGAGTGTGACTATACAGATTTTATATGATTATTCTTTACTTGTGTAAATTTGCATAAACTTCATAAATGTAGTTGGCTAAGACGCAATCATATGGATAAATAAGCTGCTTCTTGACATGATAAGAATTTATACTAAGTCGTTTGCTTAAAGCAGTGTTACATTTGAAGTTTAAAGACCAGATTCAAACAATGGTAAAAAAATAACATGCTTTATCATGTCATAACCATCCCATTGATTTTTAAAGCAACCAAAGGTTAGATTATGCCCTTAAATTATTGCCTGGTCCGAAAAACCCTTTTATAGATTTCGAGTGTTAGAAGATTTCCCCTTGAAAAAGGACACTGTTAATTAGTAGTGTTTAAGAGGAGTTTTAAAGAAATATTAAAAATCTCAGCTTTGTCCGGCATCTCCAGAGCATAAAACTAAAGTGCTATTCTTTAAAACCCTATTGGATTGATTCTGTTGCCGAGCTCAGTAACACGAGGTGCAAAAGCATACAGGCTACAGCCGTAAAGATTTCGTGGTGCAAAAGCATTTATGAATTTCGACATTTCGGCTTTTAGAAAGATAGATTTAGACAACCATGTGTATAAAGCAACTTACATATCAAAAAGTGTTTTCCCATATTGCCAAAACATAAAACCAGAACCATTCTTTTATAACTCATTTGGAGACATGCAATTGCCGAGTCTAGTAATGTGAACTTGTTACCCAAATGGGGGCATTAAGGTTATATGAAGTGCTAAGAGCTAGGGGCGCCTTTGGTTCGAGTGCCTGTGGGGAACACTACAACATTTGCCATATTCCCCAGCGACAAATCCGGGGTATCCCGGGTGACTTGTCGCTGGGGATACGTTTCCCGAGTGGAACGGAAAAGCTCGAATGGGATTCCTTCCCGGGCGACATCGCCGGGCCCACATAGTTTCAGTCAAATAATTAAGTGCCACGGTGGAAGGTTTTCCCGGGCGACATGTCGCCCGGGATACGAAAATTAATTAATTAATTAGGCATAATCCCGGGCGACATGTCGCTCGTGAAAATGTTAAAATAATTTTATTAAATAAATTATTAATAGGAATCTCGGGCGACATGTCGCCCCGGGAATAATTTTAAAATAAGTTTATTAAATAAATTATTAATAAGAATCCCGGGCGACATGTCGCCCGGGAATAGTTTTAAATATATATTTTTTCACATTCAAGGCCAAACCAAAATTTCCATTGTCTATATATATTCTTAAAAAATACACTAAAATACTATTTGCGGGATCAAAACAGATATAAAGAGGTGTTCGTAGATTAAACGAACTCAAACTAATTAACCAATGCTTAAAATTACACGTCTTATCACATCATATCAAACCCATCAGTTTTCCGCTTCAAGCAACCATTAGTTAAGCTATCACCTGGTCCGACAAACTATACAATGGTAAACTTCTTTGGGTAAAAAATCTGTTCACATAGTCAAAAATTGGCACGTACATAACTTTCATTCAGCCGTGTGCAGTGTAGATAGTACTTGTAAGCCAAATATGAAAAAACTCGAAGCTATCCCATAAAACCAAAGTGATGTTTTTAAAAGAATTTTGGGCCTTTTCAGTAGACGAGTGAAGTAGCGTCGGCTTGCGACCCAAGTGGAGGCATTAAAGTTATTCGGAGGGCTAAGAGTTAAGGGCGACTTTGACTCGTGTGTCTGTGGTGATGGCTTGCCAAGGTGGGAATGTCGTCTCGTGTTGGAACAATGATCAATACGCAACAAGAAAAAAGTCATTAACTCATTAAATTTGTGATGCTCATATCTACTAGTCGTAACTCTTTATAGACTAACTAAAGACGAATTTATTGATAAATAGTGACAAGTTTGCTATTTTTTATTTATTTTTTTCAAAAAAAAAGGTGTTTACTCTAGGCCACATACAAATAGTTGCTTCGAATTATTATAATGATCTGAGGCGTTATATAGCAAAGAGAAAAAAAAACAAAAAACCCAAAAAATTGATAGTTTTTTTATACAGGAATTTCTAGTAGAGTCATAACTAATAGTCAAAAACTGTTTTCCCCACATTGCCAAAACATAAAAACCAAGTGTTTTCTTTTAATTAGCCCATTAGAAGCATCCCCTGCTGCCGATGCCACAATGTGGACTTTGTGACCCGCGTGGGGGCATCAAGGTTATATGAAACGGCTAAGAGCTAGGGGCAACTTAGGGCTAAGAGCTTAGGCAACTTAAGCTTGAGTGTCTGTGGGGCTTGCAGATAACTTGTTTTGTGTTGCCACAGGATGTGTCCCACCAGCTCTTCTTCCTCTAGAGGCTAGGAAGGCCTAACACAAATCAAACCTTCCACGACGGCGTGCTTGTTCACGAATGTCCAATCTTCGAACAAAGTTCTTGACTCACATTCTTAACTTGACAATAATCTTTTGTAACTAAGTTTTTTTTTTCTTTCTATGCGTTGTTTGCATAGACTACAAATTGAACCTTTACTACGTGTTGTATCAAGCATGTCACACAAGAATTGTTGGAATTTAACAATCAAGTTAACCAATTTAACTCTAACGAGTACACAGCGGATAGATGGAGTCCTAGTACAAAAAATTACATACATATAAAACACAAATAAGGGACCATGAAAAAAATAAATAGTAACATACCCTCGAGTAGACCCCAACAAGGTATATTGAAACCAAGAATTGAGAAACTAGTGACTAAGTGATCACCTCTACGAGTGCTCAAAACAAACACGTAAACAAGCACACGCCCGGATGCAAGTCCCTTACATCACCTTATAAAACCCAATACAAACTATTAGTAACCAAACCCCACCTGACAATCGATCCAAAAAACCCTCACAGAATTAGAACCGAATTAACAGAAAATAGATTACTAGGGTTAGCGCTAATTTTTCGGTTGTACACCCGAACTAGGACAGAACAACCGATTTACCAAATCCAAGAACCCTAGATCGAATCAAATGATTCCCACGCCTTTGGAACAAGTAAACCAATGTAATCAACCTCCTGGAACTGCCTTGGATCAAACCACAATCGAAAACCCCTAAATTAGGTTAACCGAAATACAACAGCAACAAAAAGGTGAACCGAAAATCAGTCAAACCCTATTAAAGGTTTATATCTTGCATATGATTTTAATGAAAAGAAAGAAGAGAATTTCAGCTTGTTGGATCTGTTTTCACGCAGCAATTGAGCAAGAGGGTATGGGTTTATATAACCCTCAAATCCCTCTTGTGATAAAGATAAAAGAGCGAAGTGTTTTAAGTCTTATCAGAAAACAATTTCCTAGCCTTATCAACAATTTCTCTTTCCTTTAAACCCCTTTCAATACATCAAACCTAGACCCCTCCTAGAACCTTCCTTGTGGCCGGCATAATGGATAACAACAAGTCTGTCTAGAGGGTCGATTTCGGTCCCAAAATGGTTACCATATAAATGCCCATTTCGTGAAGTAGCAACGTGCTCTAAATGTTTTTTTGTTCGTGTGTGCCCCAATAGGCTCACACAGATAAAAAGGTGCCTATAGTTTGTGATCACGCAGCTAGTCCCAACTTCACATAATCTAAACAGCTGCCCACTTTGGGAGTTGGAGAAGCAGACAGCTCATATAAACACTAAACCGAGACGAAAATGTCTAGCAAACACTCACATTCCGTTTTTTAAAAACTAAAAGGTCTGAGATCCAAGTTTCATAAACATTCTCAGTAAAGCATGGTTATTTTGTCTCAGCTATAATCATACCCTTTGTTCAAATACCGTTAAACATGGATATGGATCCTAACTCATTCCACTAATAGTTTAAGCCATTTTAGATTCTCGTTATAAGAAATTTAATAACAGATATACCAAATGTAATCAAGATCATCTTGCATTACACCTTTGGGTTTCGGCCAAATAATTATCTGAATTAATTCTGAAGAGGCCCAGGGTATTATTCTGCACATATCAAGTGGAGAACAAATTCCTTTGTTGAATACAAGTGTTTTGTGAATGCTGCCTTTCACATCACTGATTCCAATAATAGTCTTTATAACTAAACCATTTCAGGACCAGCGTTTGACATAGAAATTAAAGTGATAAATCCACACATACCCAGAACTTGTTTTGTAATTTCTCAAGTCTAAGGATGACTTAACAAACCATTTTCAAATTTTACTTATGACAACGGATCCATAAAGTAAACATTCGAAGGTTGGGGTGTCCAATACGCATCCTTTGTGAGTAACATATGAGTTTGGTGGGAACCTTCCATATATTCAAAATATAACCAACAACTCAACATTTGCCTTATGTAAATCCAATACTCCCATATTGTTAACCCCGACAATGAACTTATTTTATGAATGATAATCAATATCATGGATATAAATATGCAAATATAGACAAAACAATTGTATAATGAATGAATAACAAATACCTCGTTATCTTTTATTCAGCAGAAAATAAAAATTATCTTACAATTCCCCAATCAATCCAAATAACTAATAACACACAGATTTAACCCAGAGACTATTACTATCTTGGAAGCATTCTAATATTCCTAGTAATTCTGAAGCTTAGGAAAAGCTAACGCTTTTTTTGTAAATGATCGCTAAGTGTCATCTGGGTGAACTTTTTTCTAACTTTAAAGTCACCGAATTCATAACTTGCGCGGAGGTAGAGAACTTTGCATGGAAAATGTACCTAGCACCTTAGGATTCCAGACTCATTAGCTATAGCGATTGCTCCAGTATTATCACAATACATATTAATGGGTTTTTTCATATTATGGGAACAAAAACAACCGAGCCCAAGAAATGAACATTCTAACTCCATAAAAACGGCTTCCTTAGAAAGACATTCAAAGTGCCAGCAATAACTCAGCTATCTTAGATGAGTAGCAAAAATGCTTTGCTTGCACTCTCCAGTCAACAAAAGCAACCTCCAGTTCGCAAAACGAACACCATACCCAGTCCTGAGACTTGAGGTCATCAGCATCCGTCAGAGATCCAAGCATCAGTGTAGCAGAAAAACCTGAGCTCTCGTTTTAGATCACCTCTGTACACTAGAATAATGTCCCTTAGTAATTCCTGAGATACTTTAGAATGGGTTCTTTTAACAATAGTCCAGATGAAGATCACCTGATTCCTGTTGAATCCGGCTTGTTAATGTTCTGAGCGAACGCAAACATCGGGCGCGTACATCTTCACAGCATACATAATAGAAACCCCCCCAACACAGCCAGGCAATGGAACACTTTTGCAATGCGCTACCAACTCAGCCCAGGTGGTAGAGCACCCTTGTGATTTACTCAATCTAAGCTTATCCATGCATGGGATACTCCACGTTTGGAATTCTCCCATGTGAAAACGCTTTAATAATTTTCCGATATAAGCACTTTAGACATAGAGCCAATCAACCAATCTTGAATTCTAAATCTCTGTAGATCTTATTTCAAGAATATATGCAGCTTCACCTAAATCTCTTTATCATAGCAAAAACACATTCCAAGGTAGGATTTAACAGTCTTGTAACATTAGAATGTTGGTTTTTCCCCATGATTAATATGTTCATCAACTTATAAGATTAGGAAAGGTAATATTACTACCCCCACTCAAGCTTTTAGATATAACACATGGGCTCATAGCATTTGAACTGAAACCAAATTTCTTTATTTTCCTCATCAAACCGCTTATTCCATTGCCTGATGCTGCTTTAAGCCCATAAATGGAAAGTTTTAAAAGCTTGCATACTCGGTTGGGAGATATTTTGGATTGACAAAACCTTACCTTCAGGTTGCTCCATCTAAACCTCTTTTATTGAGATATCCCATTGTAGGAAGGCAGTTTGAACATCTATTTGGCCAAATCTTCATAGCATAGTAACCGGCTATGGCTATAAGAATCCTAATAGCTCTAATGTCTGCAACAGTGAGAAGGTTTTTCCATCATATCAAATCCCCTAGTGTTTTGAGTATAGGCCCTTCGCCACAAGACGATTTTTATAGTGTGTACAAGCTCCATCCAGGTCGGTTTTTTTCTTAAAAGCCACTACTACCAACAACGATTTGGCCATTAGGAGGATTCAACCAAGACCAAACTTTTGTGTCCTTCATGGATGCATTTCCCACATTCATAGCAGTAAGCTATTTAATCCAGAACTCAGGTCTAAAACCATGCAGCTTTATAGTTAGCGGGTTTAACCCTAGATCCCCGACTTATGTTTCCTCCCAACAATCGATGTTAATAAACACATGCGATCTATGGATGGCGTTCCTTTGTGGACCTACGAATGAGAATGATATCACTTTGAGGTTCATCCATTTCCTAGATCAAATCCTCCTTTATGATTATTAAAGCTAGTGTCTATAGAAGATGCGTATCTCTTCTATCTGAATAATTTCACAAAGATCCTCTAGACTCCCACTTGCTTCTTGATTTATAAGACTATTCTCTAGGAATTCAGCATTCCGAGCAACAAGGACTTTGTTCTCGGTTGGGTAGTAGAAAGAATAACCCATCGTTTCCTTTGGGTATCCTATGAAGATACACTTAATAGACCTGGGTTCTAACTTGTCAGGCTTGGTAAGAGTATCTCGCTTAACAATTCCTCACAACCCTACGACTTTTATAATTAAGAACAGCTAGGGCTTGCCCATGCATACTTCGTAAGGTTAGCTTTCAAACCTTCTTAGTGGAACCATATTGAGAATCGCGTGCAACAGCCTCAAAGCATAATCCCAAATAAAAAGGACTTTTGGAAGAGGTTTTGACTCATCATTAGATTGAACATATCTAGTAAGGGTTCCTGTTTTCTCCTCTCCGACAACACCATTGTGTTGTAGAGTGTAAGAGAGTACGATGGGCGATAATCCATGAATCCCTTGAGATGATCCAAAAACTCCTGACTCATTATATTTCGCGCAAAAACCCCACGATCAGAACGTACTATTTTAAGGTCTAAACCGAGTTGATTTTCTACTTCCTTTTGAAACACTTTTGAAAGTTCAAACACTTCATGTTAGGATCTTTAACAAGTAAAAACTAACCATAAACGACTAAAAAGTCCCTCCGTGACAGTCACCGAAGTAGCTTGCCTCCTTACCTTCAAGGTGATCTTAAATAGCCACATACATCGGTGTGGTATAGTCCAAGAGAAGTCTTTTTGCCTTTTCCACTTGATGTGTGTAAGGTTTTCTTGCCTATCTCATCTTTCCAGACATACAAGATCGCCATTTTTTCAAAATGACCTAAGGACAGTGAATTGAGAAGTCCATCGTGTTGCAAACTTTTCAATGGTTTTCTTGCTGATGTGTCCTAGACGACAATGCCACAAGACGAGCAGAGTCCAAGTCTAGCTGGCTCTTTGTTGCTTACTATTATAAAGAACTTTTCCATTTGCAAAAAAATTAAACAAATCAATTTCCAAAAATACCATCCCTTGGGATAGCACAAATAAACCAGGTTATTCCTAGAAACCCTTGGGAATTGTAATTATATCACGAAGCGGTTTTAATAAAACCATCTCGTACAAATGGGAAACTGAAAATACTCTCTCCCTAGTAATAGAAGGAGCAAAAACGACATTGTTCAAAACAATAAACAAATCCGCTAGGGAGAGAAAAAATCAAAGAGTTGCCAATTGCTTCCACCAGCTTTAACGTTGACCATTGCTCATCGTCAAAGGCTAAGAGCCCCCGGCTTTAGTTTCCCTACTTGCCCTATAAAACCCTGCGTTTGTATTACAAATATGAGTACCACAACCAGTGTCATAGATCCATGATCTATTAAGGAAAGTATTGAGTTCTATAACGAAGATACCTAAACCACCACCAGCTCCAGAGGCTGTGTTCTTTTTCTTCTTTAGCAACTCCGCTAAGTACTGAGGACAGTTCCTCTTCCAGTATCCTGTCTCACCACACTCATGACAGATTGAGTCCTTTGCGGGATCTTCCCTCTTGGGTGGAGAGGGAATCTTGGCCTTGGGAGCATAAGCGTGCTTATTTTTCCCATTCCCTTGATTTTGTCCCCTGGCAGCCTTTGAGGGTTGCGGTTTGTTGTGCTTTTTTTACCTTTATATGGGGGAAACTTTTTACACCACCCCGCATCGAATAGCAGGTAGAGAAGGAGCGTTGTTTTTTTTTTTTGGCATACGATTAAGAGTTTGCTCATGAGCCTTAGCAATAGCATATGCAACTCATTAACAATCTTCCCAGGCTAAATGCATGTTGTAATTCGTCACAAACCCATCAAATTTTTCCCTTGCGTAGGACCGATAAGAATCCAGACTCACTCACAGCAAGGCAAGTGTCACGCGTGCCCCAAAAACGCTCTAGATTGTTCAATATAACCTCCCTTCATTTTCCCAGACATACGACTAAACTGACTGCCCTTCTTCCTGTTACAGGCTGAAAATCACGGCGTAGATTTAGTGTATAACACCTTCTTTGCCTTGCTGGGGGCAAACAGAGCTTCTAACTCCTTTTAGCATGTCATTTATCATGGAGATTTTCCAGATATTTTCGTTGAACTCTGGTTTCATGGTCATGACCATGAGTCCAGCAATCTCTTTTAGATCCTTTATAACCCAAGCCAGTATGAGCTTGCAGAGGAATTTCAAGGGAGCAACATGCTGACAACCGCAGGAGACTACAGGAGCAGGAGGAAGTGGTTGCTCTAGGTAATTCAACTTATCCTCAATTGATAGTACAATCCTAAGTTTGTCGATACCAATCAATAAAGTTGGGGGGTCCATCAGTTTTTTTTGCTTCTCAGAAAGAAGCCCTGAAACCGAATTGTTACTGACGAGGTTTGTCCATCTACATTGTGAAAAGTTTAAATATAGTATTGTTGAATAATTAATTCTTAAAGAAATTTAAACTACCCAATTATTTACTAATAAGACTAAGATCCAACTTGACCTCCCACTTATTACCGAAGGTCTGACCAACGTGTAAACAAGTAGGGCAAGAGGTAAGCGACGAGCGTTAATTGCTTGGAATGCAACTCTAATTTATGAACTAAATGACATAGTAAACTCTATAGTAATGGTCAAACAGCATATTTGTTCTCATCTTATGATGCCTCGGTCCCGAGGTCATGAGAGAAAATTGGATTAAAAGTTACCAGTAACTCGATTTAATCCCACCAAAACAAAAACGTGCGAAATTAATATAGGCTGACCTATGAAAAAAAATTTCGCCATGGGTTGGCCCCAAAAAAAAAAAAAAAAAAGGGGTCCCTTAGGTCAGATCACCAGAAAGAGGTCAGCCAAAAGCAAACCGTGTTCAAAGTTTGGCGAGCATAGACTTAAAACTTCATATTGGGATACAACATAAATGTGACAAAGTTGTGTACAAGAAGCATGCAAAACAACTGTAGCACAAAGTTAAGAAAACATTTTGTTAACCTTTTTGGTATAGCAATCATTTTGTCAAATGTTCACGGTAGCTCCATTTAGGACGCACAAAGAAGCGGAGAAACAGGTCAGCGCGAAGCGTATTAAAAACCTGACTTCATTTGGGGAATCTTACTTCAACCCGCCTTAAACTCTCTTTTTAGTTTTGATCCATAATTGGGTGAGCGTTACTTCAATGTGACTAATGATGCTATGTATGTTAAAAAACCCCATTTGTAAACAGAAGTTTTATTGAATGCCACTTGGTGGGATTACAAAACTTGGATCAACCTATATTGTACTCCAACTTAGGTCCGAAGACAAGTACTTTCCAATAATTCCCTAATACGGCCTAAAGCTTGTATGGGGCGGAGAAAATTAAAGATCAATTCTACCTCATATCGCGCATGTAAAACTAAAGCTTCACAAGAAATCAAATTTCATAGTTTAATGTCCGTATTAATTTGTCCAAAAACCCCGGTTTCCTGCAAATAACACATAACTGTCCACAAGGAATAAAATTATGTGTGTAATATTAGACATGTTCATCCAAATCACTCTATAAAGTATTAGTCCGTATTTAAGAGTTCATAAATCTATATTTTGTACAATATTGACTAGACACAGGCAATACCACATATAAACAATTAAAAAACAGACAAAATTGATTAGAAATTGAGGAACAAACTCTTCATAATAAAAGCAGTAAATCCACATAAAATGCCTTGAAGTTCTCCAAAAGAAGTCTTCCCCAATTGGAGAACCATAAGACTCTCACTAGGGTAAAAGTGTCAAATCTTACAAGAGAAAGAATATTGTTCCATCAGTTTTTGGTTCACATTTTCGATCCCAAACCGACTTCTTTCGTTTTCAGTTCAGTCGGCCACACACTATTCAAGCCAAACCAAAATTTCCATTTCTATATATATTCCTTAAGAAAATACATTAAATACAATTTGCGGGATCAAAACAGATATAAAGAGGTGTTCGTAGATTAAACGAACTCAAACTAATTAACCAATGCTTAAAATTACACGTCTTATCACATCATATCAAACCCATCAGTTTTCCGCTTCAAGCAACCATTAGTTAAGCTATCACCTGGTCCGACAAACTATACAATGGTAAACTTCTTTGGGTAAAAAATCTGTTCACATAGTCAAAAATTGGCACGTACATAACTTTCATTCAGCCGTGTGCAGTGTAGATAGTAGTCATAGTACTTGTAAGCCAAATATGAAAAAACTCGAAACTATCCTATAAAACCAAAGTGATGTTTTTAAAAGCATTTTGGGCCTTTTCAGTAGACGAGTGAAGTAGCGTCGGCTTGCGACCCAAGTGGAGGCATTAAAGTTATTCGGAGGGCTAAGAGCTAAGGGCGACTTTGACTCGTGTGTCTGTGGGGATGGCTTGCCAATGTGAGAATAGTCGTCTCGTGTTGGAACAATGATCAATACGCAACAAGAAAAAAGTCATTAACTCATTAAATTTGTGATGCTCATATCTACTAGTCGTAACTCTTTATAGACTAACTAAAGACGAATTTATTGATAAATAGTGACAAGTTTGCTATTTTATATGTATTTTTTTCAAAAAAAAAGGTGTTTACTCTAGGCCACATACAAGTAGTTGCTTCGAATTATTATAATGATCTGAGGCGTTATATAGCAAAAGAGACCAAAAAAATGATAGTTTTTATACAGGAATTTCTATGTAGAGTCAAAACTAATATGTCAAAAACTGTTTTCCCACATTGCCACAACATAAAACCAAAGTGTTTCTTTTATAGCCCATTTGAAGATATCCTGCTGCCGAGGCCAGAAATGTGGACTTGTGACCCGCGTGGGGGCATCAAGGTTATATGAAATGGCTAAGAGCTAGGGCAACTTAAGCTTGAGTGTTTGTGGGGCTTGCAGATAACTTGTTTTGTGTTGTGTTGCCACAGGATGTGTCCCACCATGTCTTCTCCTAGAGGCTAGGAAGGCCTAACACAACCTTCTAGCAGCGTGGCTCGTTCACTCGACCAAAGTTTGACCACTTCTTAACTTGACAATAATCTTTTGTAACTAAGTTTTTTTTTTCTTTCTATGCGTTGTTTGCATAGACTACAAATTGAACCTTTACTACGTGTTGTATCAAGCATGTCACACAAGAATCACAAGTTCGCATGTATATTTATTTGTCGATATACACCGTTGTCGTTATGCACATGTATTCATTTATTACTGAATAAACTTGTAATCCAATTTAACTCAATTTAGATAAACATTCTATGACACAATCATATATTTTTTTTTAAATTCTTATTAAATGATATAGTACTATTATTGGTAGCCCTGACTTACTAAAAAGTATTAAAAAAATACCAAATATTCTCTTTGTCCATTTGGTTTACAATATAACACAACTTTTTTATCAGTTTATATTCTGTATTTTTTGACAATTTAATACTTTTGACTTGTCAAACTTTATATTTTTTGATGTGCACTTTACGTCTCACCATTTTATAACATAAACAAAATTATAAAAATAAAAAAAAACGTAAAAAACCAAAGGGGTACAAATGGTGTTTTAGGAGGGGGGGGAGGTCTTTATAACCTACCCCTAAATGATAGGTACTACTATTAGTACCCCGATGAACAAAAAGTACAAATGTTTCGTACTTTTTATTTCTTTCGTCCCTCTGTTTACAATACAACACAATTTTTATCAGTTTCTCTTCTGTATTTTTTGACTGTTTAATATTTTTGACTTGTTAAACTTTATATTTTTTCCACACTTTGCGTTTCACAGTTTTATAACATAAAAAAATAAAAAAAATTCAAAATACACAAAAATATAAAAGGGGGGTTGGGGGTGTGGGGGTACAAATAGTCATTTAAGGGGAAGAGAGGGGAGGGGGTTTGTCTTTATAATCTATCCCTAAGTGATAATCTCACGCAAGTCGTATTACTATGTAATCCAATTTAACTCAATTTAGATAAACATACACAATCATACATTTCTCTTACTTAAAATCTATAATAAATGATAATCTCATACAAGTCCTATTACTGTGTTATCCAATTTAACTCAATTTAGATAAACAGGCACAATCATACATTTCTCTTTCTTAAAATCTATATTAAATGATAATCTCATACAAGTCCTAATAACAAAAGAAACATACTCTTAAAGGTATACAAGTCTTCTAATTTCTATTCAATATACGATGAAAAAACTAGTATTGAGCTTAGATGTTATTGTAAATGTGGTGAATTGGGAAGTAACATAACACATGCATTTATAAGAAAACAAAAGTAACCCTTCTGTAAAAAAAAGAGTATGCATCCCATTGCTTCTTTCACAATCTATTGCAAATAAGAAAGTTTGATATATAAACAGTAATTAAATCTTTTATTTGGATACTAATATGGGAAACTTGTTGTACGTTAGAAGAATAAAGTTTTATGATTAAATTAACACATTTCTTATTTTTTTTTCTAATTTTATTACTATTAAGTGTCTTGTTTTTAACGGCGAGTTAGTAGTTCGTGATTCGAGCTCACCGTGACATCCAATTGGGCAGTATGCAAGCCTCAAACTTTTCTCCTTAGGGGATAAACCTCACTCCTGCTTCTATTTATTTCCGTCCCTAAAGGTCTATGGTGAGACTCGAACCTAAGACCTCAAAAGATACCTCCCTAAAGTTACTCTTAGTGGCCAACAGAACTAGCCCAGTTGGTTATTATCATGGTTCTAAAAGGCGCGCAAAGGCCTCGCAAAGACGTGAGGCGTGACCTCCACGCCACGCAATAGACCAAGGATTGGGCTTAAGGCTTGACGTGAGATGATGAGTGAAAAGACGTGATAAGACGCGAGAAAACATGATGCGTGGATGTTTTTTTGAATTCAATTTCGATAAAATCGTAGTTTTATATAGAAATGAAAAAGATTACATGCAAAGATAGTTTCTTGACTTTATCCCTTATGTATGACACTTTTTGTAAACTCAATATATTTGTAATATGATATAAATATATAAATTTATAAATATTTAATATTTTATGCCGCTTTAAATCACGTCTTAAAAACGTCATGATTCGCCATAACTCGCAAAGGCGTGAGGCTATTTATAAGCTTGGTTATTAGTATCAAGTGTTGATAAATAGTACGGAGTAACATAGTTTGAAACTTGTTGACTATAAGAGGCTTAGGTGTAGTAACGCCGGCAACGGCGTTGGCCGGCGTTGCCCGGCGTTACTACACCGCTAGGCGGCGTTGCCTAACGGCGTTGATTTAAAAAAAAAAATCATTTACCCCCCCAAACGGCTATATACTAGTTTTAATTTTCCCCCTTATTTTTAAAAAGTTACAAAACAGCCCCTAACGGCTATATTTAAAAAAAAATTATTTCATTTTACCCCCTCACACAACTCATTATAAATACTTCAATACCTCTATATTATTTTCTCACAAAAAAACATACATTTACAACAAAAAACACTACAAACTCTTTCACAATGAATCAAAATCGAACCATTTTTGATATCGATGAGGAAATTGACGCATTCTATTTACAAAAAGCTGTCGAGTATCACGAATGGATAATACAACAAGAAGCTCAACCACGATTGACCCGTACACCGATCTTTCGTGACCGTGAAGATGCCGAAAGACGTCTACGTGCTGATTATTTTGATGATCATTGTAAGTATCCGTTATACTATTTTCGGAGAAGATTTCGTATGAGCCGTAAACTTTTTCTAAAAATTGTCAATGGCATTTCAAGTTATACGGCCGATCCTCTCCCACAACATTTTCATTTCTTCAAATCTCGACTCGATTGTACGGGTCGAATGAGTATTAGTGCTCTTATGAAGTGCACAGCTGCCATACGCCAAATGGCATACGGCAGCACACCCGACGCGTTTGATGAATATTTGCAAATGAGTGAGCATACTGCACGAGATGCTCTATTTTTCTTTAATATGTGCATCATAGAATTGTATATGCCGAAGTATTTAAGAAAGCCAACACTTGAAGACGTTGTAAAAATACAACAAAAGCATAACAATGTTCATGGTTTTCCGGGAATGCTTGGAAGTATTGATTGTATGCACTGGGAATGGAAAAATTGTCCAGTGTCATGGCAAGGTCAATACGGTAGGGGTGATAAAAAATACCCTACTATAATGCTTGAAGCTGTAGCTTCGCAAGATCTGTGGATTTGGCATGCGTTTTATGGGATGGCGGGTGCGAATAACGATATTAATGTTTTAGATAATTCTCCGTTATTCGACGACCTATTAGATGACTTAGCCCCTGTGGTTCCGTATGTGGTAAACGGAGTTCAGTATCGTAATGGGTATTACTTGGCTGATGGAATTTACCCGGAGTGGGCAAGTTTCGTCAAATCATTCACGGTTGCAACTGATCCGAAGCATACGTACTTTAAACAGCGTCAAGAAAGTGCACGGAAAGATGTCGAACGTGCTTTCGGTGTTCTCCAAGGACGTTGGGGACTTATTCAACAACCGGCCCGTGCATACGAAGTCAACACATTACGTAGAATCATGTATGCTGGTATCATAATGCATAACATGATTTTAGAAGATCAAAATATGTCGGTTGTTGACTGGAAACATGTGTATTCTAATCCTGCAAGGTCACTGCAAACAGTGTGGATCGATCGATGTCAAACCCAACGTCGTAAAGCAAAAGAATTAAGAGACAAAGATACGCATATTAGTCTCCAACAAAACCTTATGAACCATATTTGACGCGAAGTTGAAGAAGCATCGGAAGAAGATTAGTCGCCGGGGCGTATTTTTTTTTTTTTTTTATTTTGGTATTTTTTTTAATGTGTGTTTTTTTTTAGTATTGTAATGTGTATTTGAATTTTATGAATGAAATGGTTAGTTTGTTAAAAGAATAAAATAATTGTTTAGGGGGTTTTATGAAAATAAAAAGGTGAGTGGTGTTATTTGGTGTTATGATTAGAGGAGTGATGTTGATGTTGGTGTTATGCTGATGTGGCGCTGACGTGACAACAAAAAGTCGGTGTTGCCCAATTTATGATACCCGGCTCTCTAAAGAAAAAAAAACACGCAAGACACGATAGCTTTGCCTTTGATTCACTTCACAGTTCACACACACTAATTACACCATCAAAAACACACACAATTTTATTTAAAAAAAAAAAAAACCAAAACCCCCCGTAACAATCAGCATCCATCATTTTCAACGATTTGATCTTGTTCAATTTCAAGAATTGCATTTGTTACAAAGCTGAGATTTGGGTCATTTGTGTTTGCATACCAGGTGTTTGATATAATGTCTCAGTGACTTAAATGTTATATTTTGATTAGCTAAGCTGTTTGGTTAGCCTTTATTTCATTATTATTAGTGTTTGGTGTTTAGTGTTAGACAATGTTGAGGACCAAAGTGGGGGAGCAAGTGTTAGACTTAGTTATACCTTATATACACAACCTCGAGGACCGAAACTCTGTTTCTTTAGTTTCCCGTAAGTCTTATGAGATTGATGGAATTACGCGTAAGCGCGTAACTGTCCACACGCTTTACTCCAACCCTTCTCGTTTAAGTACACGATTCCCATTCATCGAGTCGTTAACACTCAAAGGTCCCCCATCTTGTATTAATCTTACAAATGGTTATGTTATCCGAATCACCCCATGGATTCAACAATTAGCTCTCGAGTTTAAGTCTTTGAAAGAACTTCATATCCATGGTATGGCTGTTCATGATGAAGATCTCGAGACATTCGCGAGAACACATGGTAATGAATTAAGGAGTTTGAGGATTAGTGAGTGTAAAGGGTTTTCGACGGATGGATTATTGCATGTTTCGAGGTATTGTAACCAATTGAGAAAATTGTGTTTGGGATATTGTTATCATATTGATGTGAAAGATGGGATTTGGTTACATCAATTAGCATTGAATAGCACGGTTTTGGAAAGGCTACATTTTATGTGTACGAATTGTTCTTATACAGAAGACCTTACACTTCTTGCAAGAAATTGTTGTAACTCATTAATATCATTGAAGATTGGAGAGTGCCTTCTAAGTGAACTAGGAGATGCCTTTAGATATGCTGTTAGGTTGGAACATTTTGGTGGTGGAAATATCTTTGATGAGGAGAGTGAGCTTGTTGGTTTCGAATTTCCCCCAAATACTCGTTCATTAAGTATACATGATTTGGTAGTAACTCGATGTTCAGTTGTACACCCTTTTCTGAATCAGATAAGGAAATTGAAACTTGTATTTGTAGATATGGATGAAGAGTGCCAGTGTTTATTGTTTAAGAGGTGTCCAAATTTGGAAGTTCTAGATACCGAGGTTGTATGTGGAGACAGGGGATTGCAAGTTCTTGGTGAGTTTTGCAAGAAATTGCGCAAACTTACCCATGATGGGCATGTGACCCATGTGGGACTGATTGCTTTGGCAAAAGGGTGTACTAAATTGGAGTGTTTAAAGGTTAGACTTAGAGATATTTCAAATGAAGCTATCAAGTGTCTAGGAACGCATTTGGAGAATCTCCGTAAATTGCATATGAACTTGGTTAAGATAGATGGGACAACAGACCTACCGCTAGACAATGGGATTCTGGCTATGCTAATGGGTTGCAGAAAACTCGAAAGGCTAGATATTATGCTCTCGCACGGATGTAGGCATGGAGGATTGACGGATGTGGGTTTGGATTATATCGGGAAGTATGGTGTTAATTTGAGGTCTTTGCGTCTGGAGTGTGTAGGAAATTCTAATGCAGGACTTGTGAAGTTATCAGAAGGTTGCCCAAAATTAAGAAAGCTAAAACTGATTGTTTGTCCCTTTAGCAAGCAAGCTGTAACCAGTTTTGTGTTTAATATGCCTTCTCTAAGGTATGTTTGGGTTTACAGTGGTGGTGGTTCTTTTTTCGCTCTCATTCGTCCAGAGTTTCAACTCTAAAACATTGGTATGTAAGATCTTTGTTGTCTACTTCCAAATTATTGTAGTTTTTCTATTAATTGCAGGCTTTATATCCTATGTTTAGCAGGAGTTATATTTTTTACGAGTTTTCTATTAGACCATCATAGTTGATTTGAAATCATTCCAAATGAAGTGTGGTATTTTGAAAAACTATATGATTTATTAAAAAACTAGTATGAAGAGGAATGTAGAAAACATACCACTTTCAAAAGGTATCCACATGCATTAAAGAGCTTTTGATATCTGTAAATTACATTGTCATGGTTTTAAGATTTTATCTTCAGAAATATAGAAATTTAGTGGCATCTAAAGTTATAATAATTGCACCATCCCATTTTCAACTATTCCTAGCAACTTGTGAATAAATAGCCTATGTCTAAAGACAATGAATTAAAAAGTGGATAAAGTTTATGTAATTGATTCCAAATATTAACGAAGATGGCCTAAAAATGTTAAAACTGGACTTCAAATTTTGATAGAAGTCTGAACTCGTGTAAGTGTCTATTGGGGTCAAGGTACAACCTTTTTCAAAGGATCATTTACAGGAAATGTGCACTACTTGATCATAGTTGTAGCACCATTCTGGCGGATGATGACTGTTTAGTCATCTGCAACTTAGAAGACAAATATAGTCGGAAGATACTAGTAAACGTAGATCACAGATTTGAGCTATGTGCATTCCAAGGCACTTCGTGAATGTGTTGATCTTTAAAATTGACACAAAAGTAGATTTGTCAGCTTTTAAATGTCACTTAAATAGGTGTTTCCACCTTCCTTACTATCACCCTCTGAATTTGTTAATCTAAAATGCTCATATAGGAAGGAGCAAGTTGAAAAGGAAGAATGGTAGAAGTTGATGTAATTGTATGAAGAGGAAATGGCTAAATGAAGAGATTGTGATGATAGAAATGTTAACTCAAAATTCACACTTGGAATGACTTTTGTCAAGACTGGTGTTAGCTTATTTTGCTGTAGGTTGTAGTCATTGAGGCTGTGACTTGTAAAATTTTAACTCGTTTAGCGTTGTATGTCAAGACTGGTATTCGTGTAATGGTATTAATTTGCTTAATACCATAGGTGATTGCAGAAATATTTGCATTAATTTGCTTGTTGAGTTAGTATGCACTACAGTTATTATGGGTTTGCAACATATTAATGCATGATGGGATCAGAAAAGAGTTTTTAGATGTAATATTAGATATTCATCGTTTATATGCTACAAAGAGAGATACACAAGTGTTTATGTGTCGATTTAACCCGCTTTAACGTGTGCTGTAAAAACCTACCCATTTTAACCCAACAAGAAAGGTGGAAACATTTTAGTCTGTTTATTTTGCTGCTATTCTTGTTGCTGCATTGAAGATGATTTGACTAAACATACAAAGGTTGCAATAAGCACAAAAGTAATGACACTATGGACCAACTGACGACGCTTTGCATTGTCTAGTTTTACTAGTGGATTCACCTCCTTTTCGTTTTGTTCTTGTTGTTGTTCACTGTATGAAATTAAAAACAATCACTTTAGATTTATGACCAGAAAGGACTTTGACGGGCTTAAAATCTTATTACTCAAACCCGAAATTCTACGACTCTACAAGTATTATCTTCACCTCCTGTTGCTAAATGATACCCATTTGGTGAAAAGGTAATACCCAAAACCGGCTTCACCCATGACCTTCCAAAGCAAGAACACTTTTTCCCGGCCGTAGGTCCCACACACGAGCCAACACATCAAGCCCACAAGACGCGGCAAGTGAGGCATCAGGGTGAAAAGCCAAACCATACACGCTTCGGCTATGACCTTGTTGATAAAGCAACTCTTCACCCGTCGATCAGTATCCCAAAATCTCTGTGTGTGATATCAAAACTTGTACCCAAATACTTGCCTGATGGATGGAAAGCAACACGAGCTAAGCAGTCCAAATGACCCTTGTAAGTTGTATTATGACCCTTGTAAGCTGTATTTATTAAGCAAAGTTCGTTGTGTGTTCCGTAATCTTGCAATGCGGCATTAGAAGCAGTTGCTAGTATGTGGTGGTGGTGGTTTGTTGTTTGTTAAAGAACATGTAGCATCCAAATCCGCATCATCTCTCTCTCTCTCCCTAACCTCGCCGTGCGCGCGGTTCTCATAACCGACTCCTTGGCAATCCAATACCTTGCCTCCAACAACATCGTCGAACCTTGAGTATAAATCGGATACTGAACCGCCTCACCTTCAATTGATGCCATTGGTAATGTTGAATTTAAGTGTACGTGTGTGTTTAATTATGGTTTAAATAAAAAGGTAAAACAAAAATTGTATAGTAAAAGGGTTAAACTATAATGTGACTAAAAGTTTGGGGATTTAAAACATATATTGACTCGATTTAAGGATAAAAAACCTGTTGAAAGATAGCTAAAGGAAACGTGAGAACCAAGCTAAAGTGTACCTAGTATATAATGGAAACTCGATTTAGGGTTTATTTCATTGATTTATTGAATTTTGCTGATCATCAGTGTTAGATAATGATAATGAAATTATAGACTAGTGGAATTCTTCTTGTAAAAAAATAATGATCACAGAAATCTGAGAGTCGTGTAAACACTTTCAGATCGAAGTATTTCGATGGTTCTATCGAAATCTTAAATCGGATAAAACTCAGATTTAGAAACGAGAATTTGTTTTGATGTTATGAAACTGAACCAGAGATTGTGATATGTATATATGACCAACAAAAACTAAATGTCGGTTGTAACTGCAAAACAGTTAAACTAACCACCGAATTAGTTTAAATAAATGGGCAAAAACAAGTTCATAATTTCCGGAAATTTTATTTTCAAGTGCGTTTTTAGCTCGACCCCAGCCAGGGGCTCTGCCCCTTGGACCCTGCTACCAGGGGCGTTGCCCCCGGACCCCCGTCATTCGGGGCTTCGCCCCGAATGATAATCATAATAACGCCATACAAGTGTGCACTCCGCACAACCCCGACTTGTTGAACATTTATCATGATTACACATTAGTCAACCAAGTCAATCTATTACACTTAAATCATATTGGTGACGCAAAATCACCAACATGTTTGTCAAACCTGAGAGGCTAATGCTTATACTAACCTGAGTATGTCCAATTTGAGTAAAAAACTTTGATCATGCTATGTTCTTCAAGATTACGGTTGGGTTTGGTCATTATCTTTTAAGTGGCTCATCAACAGGGCCGGCTTTGAGGGTGTGCAAGGTGGGCAACCCCACAGGGCCCCAAAATTTTTAGGGGCACCAAAATTTATCCCGTTAACAATTATATGCATTATTTCTTATAAACAATGATACTTTATATATAACGTTTCTTATCGCAGGGCCTCATTATGTAATTTCGTTCAGGGCCTTTAAAAATTTCATAAATTTAGAGACGGCCCTGCTCATCAACCAAAAGATCGTAAGCTCAAGTTTTATTATCGCCAGTATGTGAAAATATGTTGTTCAAACTTCAAAGAAATGCTTTTAAACACAATCGCATAATATTACTGATATGAGTAATTATAAAATATTTTTTATTTCAAATTTACATCTAAATATTTGCTTCCATATATCGGGATTACATGATCAACATTTTGAACTTCGCCGCAACACGCGACCTAATGTTCCCCGTTTAAGTACATCAACCAAAATCGTCATGCTTTATTGTTGCATAGTTACATACTTCAACTAAATTTTTACTTTTGCGTTAGTATATCTACTAAGTTCTAAGTTGTACTACACATGGTTATGTTGCACTAACTTACCACATGGTTATGTTGTGAGCTTCTAAACTAAAGTAGGAAGTTAATAAGTACTATTAAGAATAAGGTCTAAAAACGTCATATCCATTTTTTTGTCACATTTATAAGATGTACTACACACAATTTGGAGTGTTAGGAGAAAGTATAACCATGCAACCAATAACTTAAACATGGTTCTTAATATTAAAATTTTGTAGAAAAGTCATAAAAATACCTCATTTGACAATGGTATAAAGAGGTCACTGCTTAAATACTAAAATCATAATCAATCCCACATCGCCAGAACTTGGAACCCAAAGTATGTTTTTAAAAATCACTTTTGACCCATTCACTTGCCGGGTTCAGTTACTTGAGCCTGTAACCCAAGTGGGGGCATTAAAGTTTATTGAATGGACTAGAGCTAGGGGCACGCACGTCTGCTTGCAGAGTTTCACGTGAGACACACGTGAGATAGCGATTAAGGATGCCGGTAACCAGCATCACCCAAAGCAAGGCGTAAAAGCGATTGTATACGGGAGCGCGTGGCATGTCCGTGCTCTCATATGTGGGCCCAGGTCGTCCGGGTGTGTGGCGATACACTTCACACCACGACGCCCTCTCAAGTAGTAAAGTGACCCCTTCTAAGCCTAACAATTAACTTTTTATAATAGGTAGCGTTTTTGAATTTGTTGAGTGTAACTAGACAGATTTTATATGATTCATGTATTCTTTTTTATTTGTGTAAAATTACTCTATAATACAATTCTCAAATGGTCGGTAGCACTGTAACAGCTACAGAGCTTGCTACAGTGCTACAGTACCCGGCCCAAAAATTAGCCAAAAACCTGGCCCAAACTAAAAAAATTTTTTTACAAAACGGACCCTTAACTTTTAATTGTTTACGACTTTTTTATATAAACTTTAAAAAAAAAAACCTCTCAAGTTTCTTTTATTCGCCCCCCGCCGCAACGCGCGGGTTAAATTCCAACTCGTTGCATACACTTCATAAATGTAGTTGGCTAAGACGCAATCATGGATAAATAAGCTGCTTCTTGACATGATAAGAATTTAAACTAAGTTGTTTGCTTAAAGCAGTGTTACATTTGAAGTTTAAAGACCAGATTCAAACATCCCATTGATTTTCCGCTCAAAGCAACCAAAGGTTAGATTATGCCCTTAAATTATTGCCTGGTCCGAAAAACCCTTTTATAGATTTCGAGTGTTAGAAGATTTGCCCTTGAAAAAGGACACTGTTAGTTAGTAGTGTTTAAGAGGAGTTTTAAAGAAATATTAAAAATCTCAGCTTTGTCCCGCATCTCCAGAGCGTAAAACCAAAGTGCAATTTTTTAAACCCAATTCGATTGATTCTGTTGCCGAGCTCAGTAACACGAGGTGCAAAATGCAAAAGCATTTATGAATTTCGAAAATTTTGGCTTTTAAAAAGATAGATTTAGACAACCATGTGTAAAAGAGATATAACTTATACATCAAAAAGTGTTTTCCCATATTGCCAAAACATAAAACCAGAATCATTCTTTTATAACTCATTTGGACACATCCTGCAGCCGAGTCCACTAATGTGGGCTTGTGACCCGAGTGGGGGCGTTAAGGTTATATGAAGTGCTAAGAGCTAGGGGCACCTTTGGTTCGAGTGCCTGTGGGATGAATGTACATGTTGTTTTTGGTGGGTTTTACAATCTAATTAACCATATTAATTAACACGAGTACGCAGCGGAATAAAGATAACATGTAGAATACATTAATTAACACGAGTATGCATGATTCATATTTATTCTTTACTTGTGTAAATTTGCATACACTTCAGAAATGTAGTTGGCTAAGGCGCAATCATGGATGCATAAGCTGCTTCTTGACATGATAAGAATTTAAACTAAGTTGTTTGCATAAAGCAGTGTTACATTTGAAGTTTAAAAACCAGATTCAAACAATGGTAAAAATGACATGTCATAACCAACCCATTGATTTTCCTCTCAAAGCAACCAAAGGTTAGATTATGCCCTTAAATTATTGCCTGGTCCGAAAAACCCTTTTATAGATTTCAAGTGTTAGAAGATTTGCCCTTGAAAAAGGACACTGTTAGTTAGAAGTGTTTAAGAGGAGTTTTAAAGAAATATTAAAAATCTCAGCTTTGTCCCGCATCTCTAGAGCATAAAACCAAAGTGCTATTTTTAAAACCCAATTCGATTGATTCTGTTGCCGAGCTCAGTAACACGAGGTGCAAAAGTATACAGGCTACAGCCGTAAAGATCTCGATGTGCAAAAGCATTTATGAAAAGTGTTTTCCCATATTACCAAAACATAAAACCAGAATCATTCTTTTATAACTCATTTGGACACATCCTGCAGCCGAGTCCACTAATGTGGGCTTGTGACCCGAGTGGGGGCGTTAAGGTTATATGAAGTGCTAAGAGCTAGGGGCACCTTTGGTTCGAGTGCCTGTGGGATGAATGTACATGTTGTTTTTGTTGGGTTTTAAAATCTAATTAACCATATTAATTAACACGAGTACTCAGCGGAACAAAGATAACATATAGAATACATTAATTAACAAGAATAGAAGAAGTGTACCTTTTAGTATGAAACGATACACCGTTTAAAGGTAACCATAAACACCGTCTTCTATATACGCGTGTGTATAATACCACGCAAACATCCAAGAATCAAAGTATGATTCCTCTAAGTTTCCACACACTATACGTTCTTAGCAAACGACACGATCTTCTTGTTTTCTTGAATCAATCAACGAGCAAACAAATAATCACCAAGTGGTGATGATCGAATTCAAAACGAAACTTAAAGGTGTTCATTTGTTTTGGTTCGATCGGAAGACAAAACCAAATACCCGAAAGGTTGCTTTACACCAGTCGACTAAAGGGAAAAGCACAAGGAAAAGTTTAGGGTTTTCAATCTCAAGTGTCACACACATAATGAAAGATTAAACCCATATTTATAGAGCTAGTATCCCAATCCTTGTTGGACTTCTTGTTCTAGTCGACTAGGGATAAAAGAAAAGCAACCAAACCCATTTGTCTTTGGTTTATTAATAATTAGTCCCTCATATTCAACCATTAAACGTTTAACTAATTATTTAATACTCGTTAACTTTTAACGATCGTTTGTTATTCACTTAATATATTACCTTAATATATTTTCTCGTCATTTAACATATAAACGTGTGCGTCCCCTTAGGCTCGAGAATATTTCCGAACATATATTAATCATATATGGTCATAATTCAACAGCTCTTACTTGGACATGTATGAATAATATAATAACATTGGTAAGCGTCTAGCAACACGCCAATGCTCCTAAAAACATCCGAGTGTGGTTTCACAGGGCATGAACAAATGATTTATGAATTTTTTAAAGTTTAAGGGGTTATTTGTTTATTTTTTAAAGTTATAATAAAACTTGTAAATTTACTTTTAACTCCATATAATTTATTTAAAATTAAACTACTAAAGTTTTATTAATTATTTCTCCATTTTTCAAGTTTTTGTTTTCACAAATTTGACTCATATATTTTTATGTGTTTTTTTTCTCCATCAAATTTCTCCACTAATTTTTTTCAATTTTGACCAAATTGATTCAATTTTGACTTTTTATTGACTAATCAGATCGCACGATTTTGCCTACGTGGCAAAATCAAGCATTCTGATTCGTCCAGTTTATTTTCACATAAGATTTAATCTGATAGAAAACTTCGAAATAATGTAATTCTTTTATTATATAAAAGATTAGAGTCATAACTACTGCTATTCAATTCTTTGTGCTGAATCTTTATATAGATATAGATATAGATATAAATATAGATGCCTTACAAATAATTGCTTACATAATTTATTACTAGTCATTTCTTATGCTTAGCCTATAATTGTCTTATGCCCTTTCTGTTTCCATGTAGTCATGAATGTACATGTTGTTTTTGTTGGGTTTTAAAATCTAATTAACCATATTAATTAACACGAGTACGCAGCGGAATAAAGATAACATGTAGAATACATTAATTAACAAGAATAGAAGAAGTGTACCTTTTAGCACGAAACGATACACCGTTGAAAGGTAACCGTAAACACCGTCTTCTATATACGCGTGTGTATAATACCACGCGAAACATCCAAGAATCAAAGTATGATTCCTCTAAGCTTCCACACACTATACGTTCTTAGCAAACGATGAGGTATGCTAGTACTAGTAGTGAATAAACAAACGATCTTCTTGTTTTCTTGAATCAATCAACGAGCAAACAAATAATCACCAAGTGGTGATGATCGAATTCAAAACGAAACCTAAAGGTGTTCGTTTGTTTTGGTTCGATCGGAAGACAAAACCAAATACCCGAAAGGTTGCTTTACACCGGTCGACTAAAGGGAAAAGCACAAGGAAAAGTTTAGGGTTTTCAATCTCAAGTGTCACACACATAATGAAAGATTAAACCCATATTTATAGAGCTAGTATCCCAATCCTTGTTGGACTTCTTGTTCTAGTCGACTAGGGATAAAAGAAAAGCAACCAAACCCTTTTGTCTTTGGTTTATTAATAATTAGTCCCTCATGTTCAACCATTAAACGTTTAACTAATTATTTAATACTCGTTAACTTTTAACGATCGTTTGTTATTCACTTAATATATTACCTTAATATATTTTCTCGTCATTTTACATATAAACGTGTGCGTCCCCTTAGGCTCGACCCCCCCCCCCCCCCCCACCCCCCCCCCCCCCCCCCCCCACCCCCCCCACCCCCCCCCACCCCCCCCCCCCCCCCCCCCCCCCCCCCCCCCCCCCCCCCCCCCCCCACCCCCCCACCCCCCCCCCCCCCCCCCCCCCCCCCACCACCCCACCCCCCCCCCCCCCCCACACCCCCCCCCCCCCCCCCCCCCCCCCCCCCCCCCCACCCACCCCCCCCCCCCCCCCCCCCCCCCCCCCCCCCCCCCCAACCCCCCCCCCCCCCCCCCACCCCCACCCCCCCCCCCAACCCCCCCCCCCCACCCCCCCCCCCCCCTCCCCCCCCCCCCCCCCCCCCCCCCCCCCACCCCCTCCCCCCCCCCCCCCCCCCAACCCCCCCCCCCCCCCCCCCCCCCCCCCACCCCCCCCCCCCCCCCCCCCCCCCCCCCCCCCCCCCCCCCCCCCCCCCCCCCCCCTCCCCCCCCCCCCCCCCCCCCCCACCCCCACCTCCCCCCCCCCATCTCCATCCACCCCCCCCCTCTCAAATACCCCCTCAACCTCATCTCCCCCCCTCCCCCAATTCTCCTCCTGCAGCTTCCCCCTCCTCCCCAGCCCTCCTCCCTCCTCCCCTCTTCCACCCCCACCTCACGCCACCTACTACTATCCGCCTAGTCGCATACCACCCCGCCGCTATCAAATCCCCCCCCGACCCCCCAGGCACCCACCCCCCCCCCCAATAAACCCACCCCCCCCCCCCCCCCGCAGCCTACCCCTCACCCCATCCGCCTACCCCCCCCCCACTCCCTACGCCCCCAAACACTCTCCTTCGCCCACCGCTGCCTTCCACCACACACCTCCCCCCCCCCCCTACTCCCCCCCCAGCCCGCGCCGCCCCCCCCACTTAATACACTCCCCTATCAATCCACCCCCCTACCGCATACCCCACCCACATCCACCACACCCCCCCCCCCCCACACCCCCCCCCACACCCCCCCCCCCCCCCCCCCCTCTCGCCGCCCACCACTCCGCCGCCCCGCATCGCATTCTCACCATTCCCGTCCTCCTCTCGCCTCTCTCCTACTATCCTTCCCCCCGCCGATCCCATCAAGCCCGCCCAAACCACCACTGACAACTGCCACCCCCACCACCACCACCCCCAACCCCCCTGCAACATACCAAACTCCCCGCCCCCCCCCCCACACACAACCTCACCCCGCGCATGCCCCCACCAACCACACAACCCCCTCCAACATGTGTGTGGTGTGTTTGTTTTAACCCCCCCAACCCACCCCCACCCGCCTCCCCACCCCCCCCGCCTCTTGCCGCCCTTTTCATGGGCATGAACAAATGATTTATGAATTTACAATCCCTTTGTTTCCGATACCGTTGTTAAATTGGATATGGATCAATGTCATTCCATATTTAACGATTCTGTTTCTCATACATGAAGTAATCAAAATTACTGAAAATCAATGAGACATATCTTCTTGAGTTTTCAGGTACGGCCATACACACATCTGATTATTTCTATGAGGGGCCCTGTGGTATCTTCTTCAATAATTGAAGGTGAAACAAATTCTCTTATTGACTCTACAAAGTGTCCAGTCATCATTAAAGCATAAACCCATTCTGGACAAAGCTCCTTTATTAGTTACCTTATTCAGGACAACTTAAACTAATATCAAGAAGGAATATCCACATATGCTAAACCTACTTGCGTCTCAAGTCTAAGGATTTATGTAAATAAAATCACGTACAAGATTCACTTGATGACGACAATCCATAAAGTGATATTCTTGTGGCGGAGAAATCCAATATTCATTTAAATGAATATCATGTGAGTTTGGAGGATTCATCCTTAATATTTGTAATCTTTTATAGTTTGCTTATTTGTTTCTACCGACAATAATATTTTATTCTGTAAAATTTAGTTATTTGTTTTAAATGTTGTTTGCATATATTAACAATGGTAGTTTGTCCAACTGTAGACCAAATGGTAAAAGTGTCAAATCTTACAAGAGAAAGAATATTGTTCCATCAGTTTTTGGTTCACATTTTCGATCCCAAACCGACTTCTTTCGTTTTCAGTTCAGTCGGCCACACACGATTCAAGCCAAACCAAAATTTCCATTTCTATATATATTCCTTAAGAAAATACATTAAATACAATTTGCGGGATCAAAACAGATATAAAGAGGTGTTCGTAGATTAAACGAACTCAAACTAATTAACCAATGCTTAAAATTACACGTCTTATCACATCATATCAAACCCATCAGTTTTCCGCTTCAAGCAACCATTAGTTAAGCTATCACCTGGTCCGACAAACTATACAATGGTAAACTTCTTTGGGTAAAAAATCTGTTCACATAGTCAAAAATTGGCACGTACATAACTTTCATTCAGCCGTGTGCAGTGTAGATAGTACTTGTAAGCCAAATATGAAAAAACTCGAAACTATCCTATAAAACCAAAGTGATGTTTTTAAAAGCATTTTGGGCCTTTTCAGTAGACGAGTGAAGTAGCGTCGGCTTGCGACCCAAGTGGAGGCATTAAAGTTATTCGGAGGGCTAAGAGCTAAGGGCGACTTTGACTCGTGTGTCTGTGGGGATGGCTTGCCAATGTGAGAATAGTCGTCTCGTGTTGGAACAATGATCAATACGCAACAAGAAAAAAGTCATTAA
>BQNB010005633.1:72138-82945 GCA_026074375.1 Tanacetum coccineum
GTCGTTATGCACAGGTATTCATTTATTACTGAATAAACTTGTAATCCAGTTTAACTCAATTTAGATAAACATTCTCTGACACAATCATACATTTCTTTTTCTTAAAATCCATATTAAATGCTATGGTACTTGGTATCCTGACTCACTAAAAAGTATTAAAAAGTACTAAATATTCTCTTTGTCCCCCTGGTTTATAGTACAACACTGTTTTTATCCTTCTTAACTTGACAATAATCTTTTATAACTAAGTTTTTTTTATGCGTTGTTTGCAAAGACTTCAAATTGAACCTTTACTACTTGTTACATCAAGCATGTCACACAAGAATCCCAAGTTCGCATGTATACTTATTTGTCGATATACAATGTCGTCGTTATGCATAGGTATTCATTTATTCCTGAATAAACTTGTAATCCAGTTTAAATCAATTTAGATAAACATTCTCTAACACAATCATACATTTCTTTTTCTTAAAATCTATATTAAATGATATGGTACTATTATTGGTACCCCCGACTCACTAAAAATTATTAAAAAAAGTATCAAATATTCTCTTTGTCCCCCTGGTTTACAGTACAACATTGTTTTTTTATCAGTTTATGTTCTGTATTTTTTAACAGTTTAATACTTTTGACTTGTCAAACTTTATATTTTTTGATCTGCACTTTACGTCTCACTGTTTAATAACATAAACAAAATTATAAAATTCAAAAAATAAAAAAAAAAACACGTAAAAACCAAAGGGGTACAAATGGGTTTATTGGGGGGGGGGGTCTTTATAACCTACCCCAAAATGACAGGGTACTACTATTGGTACCCCTGACCAACAAAAAGTACAAATGTTTCGTACCTTTTATTCCTTTCGTCTCTCTGTTTAATACTTTTAACTTGTTAAACTGTATATTTTTTTGTATTTTGCGTTTCACAGTTTTATAACATAAAAAAATATAAAAAATTCAAAATGCACAAAAATATAAGGAAAGGGGGTGGGTGGAGGGGTGTGGGTACAAATAGTCATTTAAGGGGAAGAGAGGGGGAGGTTCTTTATAACCTACTCCTAAGTGATAATCTCATACAAGTCCTATTACTGTGTAATCCAATTTAACTCAATTTAGATAAACAGACACAATCATACATTTCTCTTAAAATCTATATTAACTGATATTCTCATACAAGTCCTATTACTATGTAATCCAATTTAACTCAATTTAGATAAGCAGACGCAATCACACATGTCTCTTTCTTAAAATCTATATTAAATGATAATCTCATACAAGTCCTAATAACAAAATAAACACTCTTAAAAGTATACAAGTCTTCTAATTCCTATTCAATATACGATGAAAAACTAGTATTGAGCTTAGATGTTATTGTGAATGTGGTGAACGGGGATTCCCTTTTTTAGGACGACATATGGTTAGTAGAGAACATGAAGGTCGATATCCTAAAGCTATAGCTTTAGGAGTCGCATAAGGATAATAGCGTGGCTGATAAAATAAAAGATCCTACGTTAGTTCATACTTATCATCGTCCTCCTAGAAGAGGGGCTGAAGAGGAGCAAAATTGTCACCTCCATTCTCGTATTGTTGATGTAATCCTCCCTCAAATGTTAGACCGGTGAGTTTGGTCCTTGGATTCTCGGGATAGTTCTCGATTAAATCAGTTCGCAATCTCATAGACGATACGATACTTCCAAAAGAGGATGTGCTTACCAGGTTGGTTAAGGCTATCCCAATTAATGTCAATATCTTGGCAAGGAGAGTCTGGTTGGATAAATTGCCTACTCGGTAAATCTTTCCCTTAGAGGCGTTGAGATTCCTTCCATCCTTTTCCCTTCATGTTGTGTGCCGGTGGAGTCCGCCTCGCATCTTTTCTTTTCTTGCTCCTTGGCCCGTCAAGTGAGGAGTAAGGTTTTCGTTGGTGGGAGCTTGATGATCCTGAAAATTTTTCGTATGAAGATTGGCTCTCTTGGCTAAAAAGCATTCGGTTGCCTAAAGGCTTGATGGTGTTTATTACATGACGTGGTGGATTTTATGGCGTTTTAGAAATCAAGGCATGTTCGGCAATCGCCAACTAGGCGGGATCTCCTTTTCGAAGACATAGTTCAAATGTCCTATATGTGGTGTTGTGGTCGTTGTAATTCTAATTTCAATCGGGTTATTTGGATAAAAACTCTAGTTATATTAGTTTGTAATCTTTTCTAGCTCTTTGTTAGTTTTCTAATAAAATCGTCGTAAAAAAATAATTTTAAAGAGAGTCTAATTAGCCAAAATTAAGACATTTGGTTATGATTTACCACCTCTAGCCATGATGATGGAAAATATATTTGCGACAAAAAATAGTTATACAATAAACTGCGGCCAACATATGTTTTTGGTGTTTTTGTTCCTCCTAAAGTTTAAAATTCATTGCTCAACTCACACAATCATACGCACAATAAACCGTGAGAATCACTATCAACAAAGTGGAGGAGATGAGATGATAAAATTCTCGTTTAAAAGAATAAGTTGACAAAATTCATAGATTGGAAAATAACTTTTATGAAAACATAGTATAGTTTATATTTCTTTAACACATTGGTTACAACTACTCCATTTAGTTATTTGTTTGACACAATAATTTGTCATCTTTTGCATGGCATGTTCCAAGTACAAATATGTCGGTGAAACTGATCGAGTTATTTGGACCAACATGAATATTATATAAGGTTAACTTTAGTTCTCTTGACTTGACACATACTCCATATTATTGTATTAATATAAAGTTTAATACTGTAACATGGCATGAAGGCATGAAGGTCAGGGAATGATCCAAACAAGCAAAAGAACCCGCGCGTTGCGGCGGGGCTAATTTTTTCTTGAATAATTTTTTTTTACGTTTCGGGATTTTCTTTTTTGGGCGATGCGTTATGGCGGGGCTAATTTTTAATATTTTCTTTTTTTGTATGATTCGGGGAAAAAAAATTTGCGTTGGGACGGGCTAATTTTTTCCTGAATATTTTCTTTTTTTGGGACGGTTTTGTAAATTTTTTTACGGGAATTTTTGTGTAAGAAAATCGTAAATAGTTAAAAGGTGAGGGTCCGTTTTGTATTTTTTTTTACTTTGGGCCAGATTTTAGGCTATTTTTTGTTTTTTTTTGGCTAATTTTTTCCCGGATATTTTTTTTGTACGATTCGGGAATTTTTTTTTGCGTTGGGACGGGTTAATTTTTTCCCGAATATTTTCTTTTTTTGGGACGGTTCGATATCATTTTTTTTTGGGCCGTGTAATGTAAAAAAGTTCCAGCTCGTGAACATAAAAACTTGACGTGTTTTTTTGTTAATTTTTTTACGGGATTTTTTGTGTAAGAAAATCGTAAATAGTTAAAAGTTGAGGGACCGTTTTGTATTTTTTTTTTACTTTGGGCCAGATTTCAGGCTAGTTTTTTTTTACTTTGAGCCAGATTCTTTGTGGGCCACCATTTTATGCGAATTATTTTAGGCTGTTTGGTCGACAAATGTGTATTTTTTAGTAATAATTTTTTTTAATGGCTTTGTTTGGGCTCTTGTTATCGTCATATTTAGTAAAATTATTTGATTGCTAGCGAATAAGTTGTGGTTGCTGATTCTTCCAATCACAGAAAATTGTGTTCCTTGTGTATGCACTTTATCAAGGATTATATCCGCATTTTCTAGGATTTTCATCCAGTAGTAAATAATCACTTGTGCTTATGTAATAAAAATAATTTCTTAACTGTACCACGGCCCTTCAACCCTAAAACTATTTAACATAAATATAACATCCAGCATAAACTTTTCTTTGTGTTCGTCTTGTTTGATTAGATAAGCATAAAATAAAAGTATTCGCCGTCACCTGCTTCCTCGCCATCACATTGAAAGCAAATTCGACAAGTAGCTAATCTAAAGCAAAAAATATATATCAAACCTAGCTGGTACCTAGGGAGTATATTATGGCGTGAGATACCAACGATTTATTTTCAACTCTTATTTTTGTTTTATATTGGGGTTTAGTAGAAGAAACCATGTAGAAAAAAATCACTTCTTTATTGACTAATCAGAATGCGTAGGAGAACTTTTATCTAGTACTAGAGATTTTTTAGGATCGGGATAGATTATGTAATGATAAAAAAGTTTGATTTGCCGTAAATTAAAGAAAGAGTAAACTCCACAATACATGGTTTGTCAAATTTCACCGTTTATATTTTGTCAAAAAAGTTAAGACATTTACATCACATCTCTAAAGACGGACAATGCAAAATTTTCCGTTATTTGCTAACGTGGTTTTAACATAACAGTTATTTTCATCTTTTTCCTTCTAATAATGTTGTTGTTATTATTATTATTATTGTTATTATTATTTTATAAACATCACTTCATTAGAATAATAGGCTTTACAACAAATTGGAGGGAAGTCGGGATACTATTTGGGCCTCCACTCCTTTAGCAATTGCGAAACTAATCCTATTAAAATATGAATAGCCGCACGTGCCCCAATGTCCTGAGTTATGGAGAACTTTCGGATTCGCTTCAACAAGGTAAATAGTTTTAATGCCCGTGCACGCACGGGGCTTAGACATTATATTTTTTTTAAACTACATGTATAATTTTTATTTTTTCTGTGTTATAAGTTATGTTATAGAGTATTATCGAAATATATGAAGATAATAGATTCATTAAATCTTTTATATATTACGTAGTATATATGAACTTGAGGATGATTAGTAATTTTTTTTTCTTTTGATTTACCTGTTTTCCGACTCGACATTGTGAGACAACTTATCCCAACGAAACTACCCTTTTGGGTAGCCCGAAGACGGCTCAAGTGAACCTTCTATGGGCTTCGGTTGTACAACATTATTTCAGGCCGACAATGAAAAATCCACCAAAAAGTCTTCGGGTAGATTTAGGATGTGATTATATAATGTTAAATATTTGTTTGGAAGTAAGAAATTGTTTACGTTTGTTGTATTTTAAAGTATAAAGTCTAGAAATATAAAGCTTAAGGGGTTATTTGTTTATTTTTTTTAAATTATAATAAAACTTGTAAATTTATAAATTTACACTTTTAACTTCATATAATTTATTTAAAATTAAACCACTAAAGTTTTATTAATTATATCCATATATTTTTATGTATTTTTTTCTCCATCAAATTTTTTTAATTTTGACTGAATTGATTCAATTTTGACTTTTTATTGACCAATCAGATCGCACGATTTTTCTTACTTGGCAAAATCAAGCATTCTGATTGGTCCAATTTATTTTCTCATAATATTTAGTATGATAGAAAACTCCGAAATAAAGTAATTTTTTTATTATATAAAAGATTACACCTTTATTGTTTTTATTATAACATCATTTTTTAATTATTATTATTATTTTATTGTTGTTAAACCCCCATTTCTTTTTAAACTTAAAACCTTTTTATTCATCTTTATCGAACTAAAAACACACATAAAACATCTTTTGATAAAATCTTCTTTGTTGATGAATTGGGTGGAATAAAGATGATGTTTTTAAAAATTGAGTTTGTGTGTATGTTTGGGTTGAAGAAGATAAATAAATGAGGTTTCAGTTGTAGAAGATGAGAAGTTGGTTCTAATAATTATAGTTTTAAATAATAATAATAATAATAATAATAATAATAATAAAAGAATAATTATAATAAAAAGAGAAATAGAAATATTAAAATTTTAAAGTGATAATAACAATAATAATGAGAATATAGAAATAAAGAATAATAATTATAATAAAATATAAAAAATACTTTTTTAAGTAATAACAATAAAAATAATATTAACAAAAATTTTTAAAAAATTATAATAAAAATTAAAATTATAAGAATAATGCGCAAAATACATCCATGTTACAAGCAAAAGGGCATATATACCCTTCTTGTTACAAGACGTGATAGCAAAAAAGAATTACATCGTTTGTGTATATTGTCTTACGTTTATTGACAAATGGATGTAGTTGTACCAACTATTTTAACAGAGATGTTAATTGTGATATTAGACCCTCATCTACAGAAAAGACTGAAAAATATGAAACTTGAAGAAGAAGTAACCATATGAAAAAACAAACAAAATTAACTTAGAGTAAGCCTTGATCAAAATGGCTGCTACCAATATTTCTTACTCATGCGAGACAAGATATACAACGAACTAAGTCTTTTCGATTATGTCAATAGAAGGAGCAACGAAACGAGAAAGAAAATGTGCACATGATCATTTTAGTTTGCACCGTGTTTCACTCCTTGATTAAAAGTATGTAACATAAATACAACATCCAAGTACACTAACAAACAAGAATAAACTAACATAGTTTTTCTTTGTGTGCGTCGTCTTGTTTAGTTTGACAAGCATAAAATCAGATATGCCGTGTTCGTTTAAACGAAGTAAATTTTTGAGAACTGATCAAGACAAACAAAATAGAATGTATCGAGAAAGATTAGAGTATTCGTCATGCACTTTGCTTTCCATTACACTGATAGCAAATTCTACAAGTAGTTGTAGAACCACCTTCAAAATCTTTTCCATCTTTTATCTCACATGAACTCAGCTCCATATGTTCAAGCTACTAATCTCAAATAATAACCGACTATCGGTTTTGTAAACAATCGTCAAGATTACAACCAGCAGGAGCTAAACTAATAAAGCAGAAAATAATATATGCCAAACTAACCTAGTTGGTTTGACACGCCGTATATTCTAATCAAAGGAAATGTATGATTGTGTGATTTGTCTGTTTATCTAAATTGAGTTAAATTGGATTACACATTAATAGGACTTGTATGAGATTATCATTTAATATAGATTTTAAGAGAAATGTATGATTGTGTCTGTTTATCTAAATTGAGTTAAATTGGATTACACAGTAATAGGACTTGTATGAGATTATCACTTAGGAGTAGGTTATAAAGAACCTCCCCCCTCTCTTCCCCTTAAATGACTATTTGTACCCCCCTCCTTATATTTTTGTGTATTTTGAATTTTTTATATTTTTTTTATGTTATAAAACTGTGAAACGCAAAATACAAAAAAAATATACAGTTTAACAAGTTAAAAGTATTAAACAGTCAAAAAATACAAAACAGAAACTGATAAAAATTGTGTTGCATTGTAAACAGAGGGACGAAAGGAATAAAAGGTACGAAACATTTGTACTTTTTGTTGGTCAGGGGTACCAATAGTAGTACCCTATCATTTTGGGGTAGGTTATAAAGACCCCCCCCCCAATAAACCCATTTGTACCCATTTGGTTTTTACGTTTTTTTATTTTTATTTTTTTATTTTTATAATTTTGTTTATGTTATTAAACGGTGAGACGTAAAGTGCAGATCAAAAAATATAAAGTTTGACAAGTCAAAAGTATTAAACTGTCAAAAAATACAGAACATAAACTGATAAAAAAATAATGTTGTACTGTAAACCAGGGGGACAAAGAGAATATTTGGTACTTTTTTTAATACTTTTTAGTGAGTCAGGGGTACCAATAATAGTACCATATCATTTAATATAGATTTTAAGAAAAAGAAATGTATGATTGTGTCAGAGAATGTTTATCTAAATTGATTTAAACTGGATTACAAGTTTATTCAGGAATAAATCAATACCTGTGCATAACGACGACGGTGTATATCGACAAATAAGTATACATGCGAACTTGTGATTCTTGTGTGACATGCTTGATGTAACAAGTAGTAAAGGTTCAATTTGTAGTCTTTGCAAACAACGCATAAAAAAACTTAGTTATAAAAGATTATTGTCGAGTTAAGAAGGATAAAAAACAGTGTTGTACTGTAAACCAGGGGGACAAAGAGAATATTTGGTACTTTTTTTATTACTTTTTAGTGAGTCAGGGATACCAATAATAGTACCATATCATTTAATATGGATTTTAAGAAAAAGAAATGTATGATTGTGTCAGAGAATGTTTATCTAAATTGAGTTAAACTGGATTACAAGTTTATTCAGTAATAAATGAATACCTGTGCATAACGACGACGGTGTATATCGACAAATAAATATACATGCGAACTTGTGATTCTTGTGTGACATGCTTGATGTAACAAGCATAGTCACATGGAACGGGGATCGCGGTACGCTATTTCTCAAAATTCGGTACGACGGGGGGTAGGCTCATTCCGGTTCGCTTCCGTTTGGTGTACCATATATTTCGGTTCGGTGTACCAAATACTTTGGTACGGCGTGCACAATAATAATATTGTTTAGTTTCATATATATTTATACATTTACAAGTCATAACTTATAATATTGTTTAGTTACACACCCAAACTTTTGCACCCCCTGGATTTTTACTGTCCCAGAGCCAACAATAGTGACTTCATCAAGCAAAGGTTTAGCTTCGTCTTTGTGTGATGATGGCTGTGTTTGAGATTGTGTTTCGATTTGAGTCATACTTTCATCTTCAGTTACATTTACCATTGGTGCATCTTCAAGAAGATCATAGAACTCTTGAGTCATGCTTTTCTCACGTTCATCTAGAGTTCTTTTTTGACCAAATGTCATTTTGAAGATATAGTTGTGTTTTTTTTAATGCTGTGAAGATATGGAATTGATGGTTCAAGAGTATTGTTTATATAAGAAAGAAGAATACCTTTTCATTTCCCATTCAAAGACATTTAAGAGCAGTAAAAGCACAAAACCGTTTCAATTCCGAATCAAACATATTAAATATAAGAAAACCTTCACCCTTCCCATTTACACACTTTGTATTACATAGTAATCAAACGCGTTTTCGAGGCCTATAAATCACCGATTTGCAAACTGTTGGATCGCGGTCCGGTACGATTGGGAACGACAATTGGGTGCGATTGGGAACGACAATTTATGGGTTTCGGTTGGCGATCCGATCCGGATCGCAACCGTACTGCGAATGGGATCGCTCGTACCAGATCGAAATTCGCTAAGGGTTTGGCGATCCCTGTGACTATGGTAACAAGTAGTAAAGGTTCAATTTGTAGTCTTTGCAAACAACGCATAAAAAAAACTTAGTTATAAAAGATTATTGTCGAGTTAAGAAGGGGTCAAACTTTGGTCGAGTGAACGAGCCACACCGCTAGTGGGACACATCCTGTGGCAACACAAAACAATCTGGAAGCCCCACAGACACTAGACTCGGCAGCATGATGTGCACTTTGGTTTTATGTTTTGGCAATGCGGGAAAACAGTTTTTGACATATTAATTTTGACTCTTCATACAAATTCCTGTATAAAAACTCAGTTTTTTGTTCTCTTTTTCTATATAACGCCTCAGATCATTATAATCATTATAAACACGTTTTTTTTTGAAAAAAATACATATAAAATAGAAAACTTGTCACTATTTATCAATAAATTTGTCTTTATTTAGTCTATAAAGAGTTACGACTAGTAGATCTGAGCATCACAAATTTAATGAGTTAATGACTTTTTTCTTGTTGCGTATTGATCATTGTTCCAACACGAGACGACTATTCTCACATTGGCAAGCCATCCCCACAGACACACGAGTCAAAGTCGCCCTTAGCTCTTAGCCCTCCGAATAACTTTAATGCCTCCACTTGGGTCGCAAGCCGGCGCTACTTCACTCGTCTACTGAAGAGGCCCAAAATGCTTTTAAAAACATCACTTTGGTTTTATAGGATAGTTTCGAGTTTTTTCATAATTGGCTTACAAGTACTATCTACACTGCACACGGCTGAATGAAAGTTATGTTCGTGCCAATTTTTGACTATGTGAACAGATTTTTTACCCAAAGAAGTTTACCATGGTATAGTTTGTCGGACCAGGTGATAGCTTAACTAATGGTTGCTTGAAGCGGAAAACTGATGGGTTTGGTATGATGTGATAAGACGTGTAATTTTAAGCGTTGGTTAATTAGTTTGAGTTCGTTTAATCTACGAACACCTCTTTATATCTGTTTTGATCCCGCAAATTGTATTTAATGTATTTTCAATATATATAGAAATGGAAATTTTGGTTTGGCTTGAATCGTGTGTGGCCGACTGAACTGAAAACGAAAGAAGTCGGTTTGGGATCGAAAATGGGAACCAAAAACTGATGGAACAATACTCTCTCTTGTAAGATTTGACACTTTTACCATTTGGTCTACAAACTACCATTGTTACAGAGTAAAAGATTATTTTCGGTAGAAACAAATAAGCAAACTATAAAAGATTATTGTCGGTTTAAGAAGGGGTCAGACCCTGATCGAGTGAATTGGTCACACCGTTAGAAGGTTGTGTTACACCTTCCTAGTCTCCGTGAGGAGACAAGGTGTGCCACATCATGTGGCAACACAAAACAACATGTACATTCATCCCACAGGCACTCGAACCAAAGGTGCCCCTAGCTCTTAGCACTTCATATAACCTTAACGCCCCCACTCGGGTCACAAGCCCACATTAGTGGACTCGGCTGCTGGATGTGTCCAAATGAGTTATAAAAGAATGATTCTGGTTTTATGTTTTGGCAATATGGGGAAACACTTTTTGATGTATAAGTGTATAAGTTATATCTCTTTTACACATGGTTGTCTAAATCTATCTTTTTAAAAGCCAAAATTTTCGAAATTCATAAATGCTTTTGCACCTCGTGTTACTGAGCTCGGCAACAGAATCAATCGAATTGGGTTTTAAAAATAGCACTTTGGTTTTATGCTCTGGAGATGCGGGACAAAGCTGAGATTTTTAAAATTTCTTTAAAACTCCTCTTAACAGTGTCCTTTTTCAAGGGCATAATCTAACCTTTGGTTGCTTTGAGCGGAAAATCAATGGGATGGTTATGACATGATAAAGCATGTTATT
>BQNB010005633.1:83894-101304 GCA_026074375.1 Tanacetum coccineum
TGATAGGCAGAGGGTTGGTTCTTTCAGAGATACATTTATTGAATTCTTTGAGCATATTTGCTTTCTTTTCTTTATGCTCTTCCCACTTTAGAGCTTGAGCTTTGAGGGTAGTTGGGTTCAACAATTTATTTAACTCTTCCTTTGATTTCTTCTCATGTTCTTTTAAATCAGCCAATCTTTTCATTTCCTTGAGTTGAGCCATGAACTTCTCCTGACTCAGTGTTCCCTTTGGAATGACAAAGGGCTTAAGATTTGACATCTTGGGAACTGATCCTCCTTCTTCTATGAAAGGCATGATATCCTTTGGTGGCTCTTCAGTAGCAATACCTTTCCCTTTAGATTCATCTCTGGGAGGAGTTGGCTCTCTTGGAGGAGTAGGTGAGAAATTTGAAGAGGTTGTTCCAAACAGCTGATTAGTGAACTGTTTAACTGATGATTGTGGCTTGCTAGGGATGGGATGCATGATTTTAAATCTTTTGGACAAGGGCTGTTTGTCAAGATCATCATCATCCTCTGAATCTTGCTCAGTAGTTGTGAGATCTACCAAGTCCTTCTTCTCAGGGTTATAAAGAACCATGGCTGATTCTTCATTGACTTTTGTCTCAGAGACTGGGAGAGTTGATTCGTTGTAAGCAAGCTCCCCCTGAGTTTTAGGAGGGGTAATGTTCTCAGCTGTCTGATGCTCCCCCTGAGTTGGAGCAGGGATTGCATTTTTATCCTTCAGTTTCTTCTCCCCCTCAGCAGTTTCATCAATGATTACTGTTGATTCGAGAAGGTCTTTTACGTCCTGCAGCTGAGTTTGCATATTTTGAAAAGATGAGTTATACTTAGAAATATGCTTGGTTTGAGATTGTAAATCCTCACGGACTCCCTCCAGTCCAACAACTTGAACCTTTTTAGCCACCTCGGATTTGATTACTTTAGAGAGCTCTTTTTTAAGGGTGACAAATCTATTACTTTCAGCAACATAGGATATATTGAACTGTCTGTTCAGCTGTTTTACCACCTTTTTGTTCAGCTGAGCTTGTGTCTCTGCAAACTGTTCAGAGACAGCTGGATTGTGAGTTTGTAAAGATTCTTTGACGATCAAAGGAAGGCAATCCTTGAGAGTAGCTGAGAAAATTCCAGGTAGCTGTTCTTTGAGAGCATTAGTGATTATGGCTGGTAGAGATGACTTGATTTCATCAGAGACTGTTTGAACAATAGAAGACTCCATATTTCCAAGTCTTGAATGAAGATAACTGACTTCTTCACAGATATGATCCAGATGATCTGGAATACTTAGATGTTCAGCGGAAGCAATATCATCTTGTGAAGTATGGGAAGAATGAGACACTTCATTGTCATGAGTATCATCAGAGTTAGCAGCTTCAAATCCAGAGACAGATCTTAGGTCATCATCAGGCATTGATTGTAGATCAGAGTCAGAATCTTCTTGAATACCAGTTGATTCTTCATAGTCATTCATTGTCTGATCTTGCACTCAAGATAAATGGCTGGTAAAGAAGGATTTTACAACCTTTATTTCTGACTGTGTGTCATAGGGGCTCTCTAGAGTTTCTTGGGCTGCTTTGTTAACTTCATCTAGCAGTTGTGCAACTGTGGGAATCTCCAGAGATTGTTCCTCGGCGACCTACTCTTTCTCAACAGTTTTCTCAAGTACCTGCATAAACTTGTTAGTTAAAACATGTGAATTTGTAATAAGGTTGAGGAGCGCCATTCGCTGCCCCTAAGAAGACTAGGTGTGATTATCCAGTCCCCTCAAAAGTCCTTTAAAATTAAGATGAGAAAGAATGGACTTTTGGGACTCTTTGCAGTTGTTAGTTTGTAATATAGGGAAGGATCGACATTCGCTGCCCCTAAGAAGACTAGGTGTGATTATCCAGTCCCCTCAAAAGTCTAAGACATTAGGACTCTTTTCATTGGTTTATGGGACCTCTGAGTCTGAGTGAGTTCAGTTCTTACAGAGGTCAACTTTCATTCACGGATGGGATAATCCAGCAAAGTTTAGATTTTTTAGAGTCAACATCAGACGTTTTTAGTCTTTCAGTATCACTCTCTGAGTGCAAACACAGAGTGTACAGAAAATTTAGAATGTAAGTGCAGACTTAGATACTCTAGTGGGTCGGGGGTGGCCTTTAACTTCACCACTCTCTTCTAGAGAAGTTTGAGAGTGGCTGCTTGCAGTGCCCCTTATATTTTAAGATGTTACCTCTGTGGTATCAGCGGCTTTAAGTGTGACAACCCGAGAATTTCCGTTTAATAAATTAGCTGTTTCCGTGTATTAATTTGAATTTTAAAAGTTTCGTTTAGCTTTACCGTTTAACCAAGAAGTTGTTTCATTATTATCTGAGAATCATCACCGGGAGCGTACCGGAGCACCAAAAGTTGTAGTATTTTGGAAATAGCCACATTTTTATGTTTTAAAGCAATGTTTAAAATTTCATAATTTTTCTGTGATACCGTTACTCGATTCGTTATTTACGTGATACGCATTTTAATCTATACATATGCATGTGCATGCAAAGGCTTTGGAAATTAATTCATCTTTGAGCACTAGTTCCCTAGAAAGTTGGAAACCATTGTGGTCCCCCCTTGTTGCTCACCTACACGTCCAAACCACCATCCAAGCACCATGGGATACCATTTTTCATATTTGAAATTCCTAGACAAGCTTCCATGATCCTAGCAACCACATTTGTCCTAACTAACCTTTGATAGGTGGATCATTTTGGTCCCCTATTTCTTGTCCCCCCAACATAACGGCACACACATATATGCATGTGTATGAGTGTGTGTGTGTAATCTTGGTATACATATTCACTTGTTCTCATTTCATTTCTTTCATTCACCAAAACATTTTCTCTTGCACTCTCTCTCCCTAAAACACATTTCTTGTCCGAACCATCAAAAACACACACCCAAATCCATTCGTTTTTAATCTTTGATCAACCATTTGAAGATATATTGTTCGAGTTGATTGTTATTTCATCCGGGTATTTTATAAAACAACGTTTGGGTTGTTTTTTAATTCTAATCATCTTTCGTCGTGTTTCTTTGTAAGTCGTCTCTACTTTTTCATAAATAAGTTGTACTTTTGCATTCGTATGATCATTCTGAACAAGGTGTACAAAGCGGATCGTTGTGAAAATCATTATCTATTTTTCTATAAAACTACAAGTCTCTAAGTTTAATCCTTTTGTTTATAAATGAAAGAACATAAAAAGTAGTTGTACTTTTGTGCATAAAAGTTCGTTGTAACTATTTTGATATATATATTGTTATCACTACGGCTATATCGTTTATTTAAGATTTATCGTATATTAAGTTTAAATATTGTTGGCGAAGAGATTAAGTTAGATGTTGAATTTGTTGAAAGCGTAAATTGAATGTCGAAGAGGTTTAGGTTTAGAACAGATTTGTTGCGATATTTGAGGTGTTGTCGAAAATAGATCGGATATTCTTTCGAGTCAATAAAAGATGTACTTTTGTAAAACGGATGTTTTCACGTGTCGAGGTTGATAAAAATGGAAAGTCGATATTTTTAGATAAGTCATGCCGAAATTTCAGAAACTTTATAAAAGCATCAAAAATATACTTTTATTATCAAACTTATGATAAAATGTAAAAAAAACGTTAAGTGTCGAGTTTAGGTCAACATTTTTGGTCGTTGAGTCAACGTTGATGTGTCGGGACACTAAAAGACGAAATACACTAAAAGACAAAATATTTTTGAAGATGTTTCAAAACGTCGAGACTTGTCAAAACTTATAACTTTCAAAAGTACGTTTTAAAAAAGGATACGCCGTGTCTACTCGTGCTTGGATGATCAGTTCTTACGTTAAGCGTTATTCATTGTACATCATTCTTAAACGACGACTATATGAAAGGTTGTCGCTAGAACCGTGAGATTCATTTTCACTTGATTGATTCCTTTTGATCCACTACCCGTATAAGGTGAGTTCATAGCCCCACTCTTTTACTCGTTTTGACTAAATGTTTTATAACTTGGGGTGAGAAACATTGCTTGTTTTTAAAACTGGACACAAGTACTTTACGTGAGATTTTCCCTGTTTACGTGTTGCCTAAGTAGCTTTTAGACCACTACTGCCCGAACTATCATGAACTGTCAATCTCTTGACTGGAGGACCGGTCGAGGGAGCGCGAATGAATAAATAGATCTATTGGGACTAATTATCCCTATCCGGGTGAGTAGCGCTCATTAGTTCGAATTGTCCAAGGACTAACGGATATATGTCATGTCGAATCTAGTTAGGTGGTCTTTGGTCGGACACCTGGAAGGGTAAGCAATCATTTGGCATGTTATATGCTACGTTTAGAATTAGCTTCGGTGTCATGAGGTTAGTGCAACGTAAATACCTCTTTATGTGAAGCTGTTATAACTGTCACAATACATTTTGAAAACTTTTGGGCCACTATTAACTAACGTTGAACTAAACCTATAGAATCACCCACATTATGTTGACGTTTTAAGCATGTTTTCAGGTGCATAGCTTTGAGACTCTCTAATGAGCTATGGGCAGTCTAACGTGCAAAAGATATCAACTTTCAAGACTTTATTATTAATTCATACTCGTTGTCTTTTTAAAAACTAACTTATGCTTCCGCAAACGTGATTAAATTTATACATTGCAAAACTAATAAGACACAATTAATTATTTATGAATACAACAAGTTATGAATTTCAAAACGTCTATATAGTGGTCGTTCTTTGTACTTTGTGGGAAGAAAAATATGACAGTCACCCCCCGGACACGTTTTTCATCCAGGCCCTGTTTGGTGTGGTGTGTACAATAACTGCTACAACAAAAATCTCAGAAAAGCGTGAGAACAATATCATCAACAAAACAATAACAAGTAAGCAGTAATGGAGGTCCCCTTTCTGTAGATAAATAAAGAGGAGTCACAACGACTATGAGAAAAACCAACCCGCGTAATATAAGATGCAAACCGCTGAAACCAAGCTCTGGGGGCCTGTTTAAGCCCATAGAGAGACCGTTGTAATAAACACTCATAATCAGGATGAGCAGAATCCCGAAATCCTAGAGGCTGATGCATATAAACTGTCTCAGATAAATCACCATGTAAGAAAGCATTCTTGACATCAAGCTGATGAATCGGTCAATGTCAAGAAGCAGCCAAACTAAGAACAGTCTGAATAGTACCCGATTTAACAACCAGACTAAAGGTCTCATCAACATCAACCCCCTCTAACTGTGTACTACCATTTTCCACAAGACGAGCCTTGTAGCGCGACTAAGCGTGCCATCTGCCAAATACTTGTGGCAAAAAAAGCCACATACAACGAATAATATTGGTGTCCGTAGGTCGAGGCACTAGAGTCCAAGTTTGATTTTTAATAAGAGCATTATATTCATCACGCATAGCATTTTGCCAATTAGTATCATTAAAGGCATCACGATAGGATTTGGGTAACGGGGAAACCGAAGACACATGTATAGTGAGACGCTGAGTGGGTCGATTAGACCCGACACGATAACGTGTAACCATAGGGTGAATTGAAACGGGGTTCGGGTTTTGTGGAGGGTTCGGAATAATGGGAGATTGCGTCGCGGATGGTGGTGTAGCGGATGGTGGTGTTTGGGCCGGCATTTGTTGTTGGGCCACAGGTGGTGTTGTTTGGGCTGGCATTTGTTTGTGGGCTACGGAGGAAGGGGTTGTGGAGGGAGGCATTTGGGATTGCTCCGCGGATGGTAGTGTTTGGACCGGTATTTGTTGTTGGGCCACGGGTGGTGTTGTTTGGGCTGGCATTTGTTGTTGGGCTGCGGAGGAAGGGGTTGTGGAGGCTAGGCTAGTTAAATGAGTGGGACTGGTAGGTGTCGTGGATGAATTTTTATTTAAATGTGTGTTTGGATCATTCATAGGGTGTTCAGTGGAATGCGTGTAAATCATTTATGGTATAATATCAGGGGTGTCATCTAAAAAGTTGTAGGTGGGTGGCATCACGGGCTGAGTCGAGCCGTATGGAAAAACAGTCTCATCAAAGGTGACATGACGGGAGATAATAATTTTATTTGTTGTTAAATCGAGACAACGATGCCCGCGATGATTGGAAGCGTGTCCCAACAATATGGATGGTGTGGCACGTGGTTCAAGTTTGTGATTAGGATATAGGTGAGGGTAACATAAACAACCAAAAGTGCGTAAAAGACTATAGTCTGGTTGTTTTCCAAACAAGCAAGTATAAGGTATCTCATTGTTAATTGCAGTGGAAGGTAAAATATTAAGCAAGTGAGTGGCCATATTGAGAGCCTCAACCCAAAATGTGGGTGGAAGATTGGCTTGAAAAAGTAAAGTTCGAATGAGATTATTTATGGTACGAACCATTCGTTCGGACTTACCATTTTGTTGGGATGTTTTGGGACATGAAAATCGAAACTCTATACCATTTTTGGCAAAAAGTTTATGAAGGTTACGGTTGTCGAGTTCTCCACCATGATCACACTGAAACGAACGAATTTCACACTTGAACTGAGTACGAACATAGGTACGAAACAATACAAATTTAGACCAAACATCAGATTTACTAAGAAAAGGATAAACCCAAACAAATTGAGAATAATGATCTAAAAAGAAGACACAGTACTTAAACCCTGAAAGACTCGGAATGGGTGAAGTCTACACATCCGAATGAATAATCTCAAAACAAGAATTAATCACAGTATTTGAGCTAACAAACGGAAGCCACGCGTGTTTGCCAAGCTGACAAGCATGACAAAGAATGGGAGGCTTCTCTTTATTATACGAAATAAATTTAGAAGAAACAAGACGGCGCAACACTTCACCCCTGGGTGTCCAAGACGTTGATGCCACGTATGTTGACTAACAAGAAAAGCATGAGGGATAGGAGATGGAGGTGTGACTGGGTAAAGATCCCCGGTGCTATCACATCGGAGAAGCACCCGACGAGTTATGAAATCTTTAACAGAAAAACCAAATGCATCAAATTCAATGGTGCAGTTATTATCACGAACAAACTGAAGCACGGAAATAAGATTTTTGACAATATTTGGTGTAATAAGGACATTATTAAGATGAAGGGAACCATAAGGAGTTGGCAAAATACTATGGCCCGTATTAATGACAGGTATAGAGTGACCGTCACCAACCGAGACAGAGAGATAAATGAAAGTATTAAACACATCACTTAGACTAGTAATAGAAGAATTAAGGTGAGAACTTCGCCCTGTGTCAAGTTCCACGCACCACTAGAAAGGTTCTTGAAGTTTCATATATAACAAGCATGTCGGTTAGGAGGCGCTTGAAACGTAGGGACGGAAGGAGGACTGTAACCATATGCTATTACTAGGTCCTATCCGCTGCGTACTTGTGGCTAAACTAGTTACCTAGGTATTTAAATCCCAACAGCTGGGTTAGCGGTGGTACAAAACCCGGTGGGCCAACATTGATATAGTAGCTAGTGGGTTGGGCCTGCAAAGGTATAAAGCCTGGTGGAAGAAGAGTTGGGCCGTGAGTCGGGCCTCTTTGAGAAGCAATAGGAGTATTGTGTTGAACCAAAGTGGGACTCGTACGAGATGCAACATTAGATGCCAAAGAATTAGAGCCATTAATATTCATGTTACCCAACTGAGTAAGCAATTTAACCAAAAGGTCATGCATATTATTAGAGATACTTCCAGTCATGTGATAGTTGTGGGTTTTACTCGAATCACCAATACAATAAAATATAAAGAGGGTATGATTTATTGGAGTATGGTTCTGTGACGTGGAAAACAAAGAGGGTATGATTTAATGCTTCTAGTGTTTATTGGTGGATCGTGGTTTATGTTTGTTAGGGAGGGAAATCTTTTGTGGGGTGATGTACGTAGGGAACAGAAGCAAGATTAACAATTGTGACCTAGCACAACAAAGACACTCCGTGACCTAGCACGAAGAACAAAACAAAACCAACGTGACCTTGCACGATTTTATTAATAGGTGTGACCTTAGCACACAAAACAATGTAACGACTGTGGTAGAAAAATTAGGGTTTTGAGGACTGGTTTAATGTGTTAGGCGTGATACCATGTGGGTTAAGGAAAGTGTGTCTTTCATTCATTCATTATTCGACACAATATATACAAGTAATAGATGATTCTAGATATGGGCTTGGCCCAATACAAATACATATGTGATAATTACTGGCTAACAGTCAGAGAACTTTCGGATCCGCTTCAGTAGGGTCACCGCATCCTTCCCTAATTCCTCAAACGAAGAAAATGAAAAGGGGAGAAAACCATATCCGATGTCTGAACACTTAGCCTCGTACTTGACCCGTTTACGATGTGTTGCATCAATCACCGCACGACCGGGCACAAAAATTGAACTTTATTATTATTATTATTATTATTATTATTATTATTATTATTATTATTATTATTATTATTATTATTGTTATCATTATTATTATATTATAACATCACTTTATTATTATTATTATTATTATTATTATTATTATTTACGAGTCGTTCATATCCGTACGTTGCATCGGGCTTGTTTTTTGGAAAAAATTGAACTTTTACTAATGTGAAACAGGGGCGGACCCAGCTTATAGCACGGGTGTGCACGTGCATACCCTGCGATTCGACGGGTTAGTGAAAAAAATTGTTTTTTTTAAGTAATATACATGGAGTGCATACCTTCAAAGTTGAGTGCATACCCTATGTTGAAATCCTAGGTCCGCCACTAATGTGAAGCATCATATAACTATAAAGTGAAGTGCTGGAAATTGTTCAGTTTTATATCACGGTGGCCTTTGTTTATATAGCCACTAGTTACAGAGAATAACGAGGGGGTTTGCCCGTGCTCCGCTGCAGGGAGTTTGCAACCCCTTTTCCGCTGCAGCAGGAAATCAGACTCGTTGAAATATACATATTTGTGCAATTCTTCATAATGCAAAAGCAGTAAACTACTCATATTCATATAGTTCATAAGTTGTATCAGGCCATTGTTTGAATTTTAATTTTCTGCACGAGTCTGTCTTCCCAGACATTACATACGGCGTATCGAAATCCATTGGATACGGCGTATGCATGTCTGGACGTTATCCGTTTTTAAAAACTTAATTATTTAATTTTCAGTAATTTAATTGTTTCTACAAGAACAATACGGCGTATCTTAGGGTTTGGGTACGGGTATTGTATACCACGTACAATGGTGTGTTTAATTGTTTTCTGTACCATGTGTAGCGTGATTAGATTTTGCACTTGTCTTCTAACCTTTTTTCAGGACCTTGGTAAAAAATATGATATTGGGTATTGTGAAAGACTTGTGTTGAACTTATCTGGGCAATTCATGAAGCCCTAGTCAACCACTTTTTGTCAAGAAACTCATCATGGAGATGATCAAGAGCATAAACATCAGGGAGTTTTTCCGTTTCTAATTCTATTTTATTATTATGTATTTATTTTATTTATAACAACGAGTTCCTTGTATAATTTAAGTGAGGGGATGGAGAATTAGAACGTACTTGTCTTCTTTTTTACATAAATCACAAAAATGGACAAAATTTTTAAAAAAATTTAGCATGAACTTTTGTTTAAAAATTCTCTAGTTATCAATTAACCTAGTGCACCTATAATCCTTGATACATATGTGAGAATTAAGCCTATTCTGTTTACGTGACCAACAGTCGGCCACGCGATCTAAGATTTGTTTTAGGATATCAGACTTTGGATCGATCGTTTATCTAAATTCCATCAAATTTTTTAGAATGAGTGTGCTTCGGTCGCTGGTGATGTAGGGACTTTTGAACTTGCCTGGTTATATCACAAGGAACGCCATGTCTTAGTACTGCGGATTTCAGATGGAAGAACATCGTTCAAACTGATAAATTTCTAGGGATTCAACCAAATAGCCTACCTGTCGTAATATTAACTATCCACGCTAGTTAGTTTAATCCTGTGTAACCTCCTTGATTACTCTTTATTTTTAGATGTATAATTCCTCTTTCGAAAACTGTTGAGCCAATTCTTTTCTTTTTCTACACCATATTATATGTTTCGTTACATCTTTGCACCTTAGCCTACCTGGATAGATTAGCCTATTTCTCTATTGTTGCTAGTTGCTTTTCGTTGTAAAGTTGTATTTCCTGTTCGTCGTCAAAAAAGTGAAAATTTTTTCTATCTCTGTAAATTGGTCAGGAATTGTACAATGGCATAAAGTTGGTAGCTCGTAAGTTTCACTACTTTTCGCAATATGAATTATGTCCGCATGATAAAAGTAACTACCATGGAAAGATTATCGGATAATTATGAATGTGAAGGACGGTAGGTTGGGAATCCCTAACGATGTTTTATTATGTATTATGAAAAAATAGAATGGAAAAAGAAAAAAAGCAAAAAAAGATAAGGAAGAAAAATAGTCGTTTCAAAAAGAAGTTTATATCGAAGGAATCACTTCGAAAGGATCGATTTTTCGTTTGCATGATACATTACTAAATCTGCGATGTTAAGTTTTTTTGTATTAAAAAGTGGTCGATATCAACTTGTGTAAAGATGGTAAAGAGCGGGCGATGTAAGGGAAGTTGCCGCTTATCGGGAACAGTTCAACTTTGGTTGTCTTTGGTCATTTCTGCCGATCCGAGGCCGTCTATCTATATATTGAGTCTTTGTCATGGAAATGGTCCGGGGGAAAGTCTACTAGCAATCCGAACTATTTGTTGGCTTTTATCTATTTGTTTGTGAATTTAAATTTAACAACCATTTACTTCCCTATCCTAGCAAACTAACCTTTGTGTTTACTGAACGAGGACTTGTTCGAGCATGCAATGTTATTCCGTCGTTGACGGCCATGTATGCATGTCTCAGTGCCTTGTTGTGATGACGATTTTGGTGAATGAATGTTGAAGGTCTCTACCCAATATCATTCTTCATCCTAACCGTTTTTTTTTTTTTTTTTTTTGTTTTTTTTTCCCCCTTTTTTTTTTTTTTTTTTTATTTTTTTTTTTTTTTTTTTTTTTTTAAAATTTTTTTTTTTTTTTTTTTTTTTTTTTTTTTTTTTTTTTTTTTTTTTTTTTTTTTTTTTTTTTTTTTTTTTAAACACGAACAAGGATGTATTCGGATTGTATATGTCTATTCCGTCGTTACGGCCACTGTATATACGATACAGCTGCCTTGTTGGTGTGGTACTTATGGTGAAAGACTGTTGAATGATCAACCTAAGCCTTCTTAACCTAATTTAGCTTTTGACTTGTTCTTCCTTAGCTTTAACGGTGGAGATGTGTATCCTTGCCAAGCTTATGATACGAAACTAATCAGACGAGCAATTGTGCGTTAATACTTAAATGTTGCACCTAGATTAGTTGAGTGATCTTAGTGTTTTCATTTTCAATAAATTTCGTGAGGGAGCTTGGAGGTTATGTACAGGTGGATTAGGACAAAAACTGATGCTTAAACAGAAATCCTTAATTTCAGTCGGGGACCACATTTTCATAAAAAAGGTTACTTGAGGACAAGAGGGTTCAAAGTGGAGGGATATTTGATGCATCAAATAACGTTTACTTTATTATATCATTTATCCAATCTATTTTGACCAATTTTATATAATTATTGCTTTATTTGGTTACTCAATTTGCTTTAAAGTTGATAAATTGCAGTATTTCGGAGTGTTTGTGAAGATAAGCTAAAAGGCGCATTAATTGGTGCTTTAAAACGAGACATTTGAAAATTTCTGAAAATTCCACCCAATACGCCGTATCCATACTAAAGAGATATAGACATATCAACACCAGACTTTCGGGCAGGAAAACGCGTTTGGACAATTCCCAATACGGGCGTATCTGCTTTCTACATACGCCGTATCATGAGATAAACTATTCGAAGATACAGTAAATCAAGTAAATTGGAAATGATATCAAAGATTTATTGTGCAATTCTTCATAATGCAAAAGCAGTAAACTACTCATATTCATATAGTTCATAAGTTGTATCAGGCCATTATTGGTTTTGTTGGTTTTGTTATTTTTGTGCTAGCATGACCATGTTCCTTCTAGCCATAAGAAGCTCAGCACGCTGCCATCTTTCCATCTACAAAATACAACTGTAAGTGAAAAGCATTATTTTGGCAAAGTAGACTGCACTTTTCACATGCTTTTAGTGTAATTCTAAAAATCTACTTTTCATGATGTTATCATTATTTTCCTATGAGTTGATATCTTTGAAGTCAAATGAGACTAAGGAGCTTCAGTTGAACTCACCTTGTAAAACTGGCTGACTACATGTTCCTTTAAGGGGTGTTCACCAAGATTAGTGTTGTACCTCTGCTAAGAGCAGCATCCCGAGGAGTATAGTGGCTTTAGTGACTACATAGAAAATCAAAATCAAATCAGTTTCACCTGCGCATAGCATCCCGCTTTAAATGACAACACCTGTGTAATTGATTATGAATACTGCAAGCCAATAAAACTATAAAAGTATAAAACAACATGACGAAGGTAATATCAGGATAATAATTAGCTTGTGTGTCACCATATATGCTGTGAGAATGGTGAGATATTAAATGCTGGAAAAGCTCAAAATGAATAAGAGAAATGTAGAAAATTACCCAGGAATGATCCTTTCAGAAGCAATGTAGGTCAGACAGATTAAAGCACCGCCTACAATTAGGGATGGCAAAAGCACCCAAAACCGATGGGGAAAACCGAAACCCGAACCAGTTGGGTCTGGTTCGGGGGCGGGTTGGCGGGTTCGGATGCGGGTACAGGTATTGATAAAAGAATTTAGCCTGGTACGGGTTCGGTGACGGGTTTTGATAATACCTGCCCTGATTACCCGTACCCGTACCCGTATCCGTTTACCCGAATTCGTACCCGCTTTATTGTTATTATAAATAATTAAAGTATCTATATTACTACATATAATTTCTTCCATTGTATTATAAACGGGTAATGGTGCGGGTACGGATGTGGATATTTTAAACGGGTACGGGTACACTAAAACCCGCCCCGAACCCGACCCGTTGCCATCCCTACCTATAATGTAATAATAAAGCTTAAAGTTATTTGACTGACAAATGAAAAGGCACATGCATATATAGTTTGAGACGCGAGTCATACATGCGTTCATTATTGGGACAAAATGGTTGAGCAAAGATATGAAAGAATAGCTCGATGCTAAAATGGCAGTCCGATACCCGTACCTCGATGTTTCTATAAGAGGTTTGCTAACTCGCAAAACATGCCGGTTTCATTTAATTTACTTATATTTGACCCGTTTGGGAATCAAGAACAAATGGGTCTAAACTGCCACTTCCACTATATGTTCAAGTTAAAAGCAAGCAAAGAGGTAAGATTAAATCATACAAAAATTGAACCACCGTTCACTTCTTCGTCCAACACGCCTTCACTGTTGTTTGACACAACACCGACCTGTGCGTCATTGCTGAGCATGTTAATGATGGTGTGGTTGTTTATCGACAAGAGTCGTGAGAGTAACACATTCTGTAAAGGTGCAAAAAATAGACTATATCATGTTAACTATATATATTCTACTTTAAAACCTTGTATTTATACATATTCATACATTGGATATATATTACCTGTCAAAAGTGGCTTTTTTGTCATGACGGCTGCTAGCAACCTACATACCCTAGTGCACCGCTGCTGAGCATGATGGCCACTAGACATGCACATATATTGATCATTGGACTTATATATCTCTGATGATGTTTTTGAGCTGCAAAACTTCCCAAAAAATTGGAGCAACATATTAGCAAATAGCATGTAGTACATAAAGCTGCTTTAATCATTTGGAATTGATCGGTGTGTATTATATGGATAAAACTGGAAGAAAATTATATGCATTGGGCACCATAATCATTTTACTCTAAAAAAGGTATAATTGTGTAAAGAAGCTTTGTTTCGGTTCCTATATTAAGTAAAGGTGCATTTTCTCTATCTGATAAGTAAGAATATGTTGGGTTAATCCCAATCTGTTGAAGACAAAAGGCAGTTACAAAAAAAAACAGTTATTTAGATCCAAAAAACATTTATATAGCAGTTACAAGGAAGGGACATGTCTGTTGGACAGAATGAACCAACACAACCTTTCGTTCATGACTTTTCGATATGTATAAACAGATAGGCATGTAAACAAACATCGATAATGATGACAGATTTATAGAAATAAAGTTTATTTTATATTTTTGGTATATCGTGATTAAAGATCCATGAGAAAAAGGGCCAACAATTGGTATCAGAGCAAAAATCATCATATACCAGTATTGTGTTCCTGTTTTGAATCAAAAACCGCACCATTTCTTTTCTCGGCCAAAAACAGTTTGCAAATCCGATTAAACACAATCACATAAATCATTTTGTGTTTATCAAACATTTTGTATCAGGAGATTCCAACTCTTGTCACCAAGGGATTAATCACTTTCGTGATTTAATCATCTGGCAACAAAGGGTTTCATCCTTTTTGAAAACTTTTGTCAAGAACATTCAAACCAAAAAAAAACACAACTAGAATCATCAAAGTTAGGCACGGTTACAATTAAAACCACAGATTCAAAACAAAAAGGAAAACCACATCGAGAGGATAACATAAGTCATCATGAGGGGCAGATTCAAATCATCAAAAAAAGGGAACGAACACAAAACGTGCCTAACTTAAACGGCCAAATATTGGAACTCAATAGAATCATCAATTGATTCACGATTATCCACAAAACGTCCAAATATTGGACGACTCTCAAAGATCCCCAAATTTTTACGAAACCCAAATTTTGCACAACAAATCAAGGGAACACACTGCTTCAGAACGTAACAGTGGAGAAGAAGAATGGTTAAACCGACCATCTTAAACGGCGGTTAACCATCACAGTGAAAGAAGAGGAGAAAGACCAGAAGGCCCCAAGGAGACGAACTCCCAAAACAAAAAAAGGAGAGGCGCACAATAATAAGTAGAGGGACACACTAGGGTTATAACCCTACCAGGTTTACAAATAAACCATTTCACCCCTCCACTTTTATTTTTTTATAGAATATATATTAAGTTTTGATATATATCATATAGAATTTATTTTTAAAAAGTTACTCCATTTAGTTTTTTTTAGAAAAGTTACTCTCTTAGTATAATATTAGAAGTTTTTCAAGGGATGTTTAGAATAATAAAACAGCGCACGCGCGTATATGGTTAAAATGGTCGGGGAGAACGTAGAAGTAGGTCCTCTTAGAGAATAAACGAAATTGGGTCAACAACCATTTCAATGCTAGTTGACAGGGGCAAAATAACAACATGAGCAATATGAATGCCAGTTTATATTAGAAGCAAGATGGGACTTGAGAAATGATCGAGCAAAAATAAACAACTGAGGCTGATACGAAGAAAGATAAAACCCTTGTACATCTATCACCCACTCATTTATCAGAAAAGATAGTTGTACTTATTTAATGTTACAAAACTGCAAAGGAAGTTTGGGCTGCTTTGAAGATAAGACAGTTGGGAGTTAAATCGTGTCAGCAAGCAAAACAACAAAACACTCAATCGGAGTTTGAGCTGTTACGATGGAGAATACTGACTCAATAGGATTCATTTGTTACAAGGTTGACGGCTATTCTCAACAAAGCAGCAAGGCGTCGGATTTTACCATATGAAGAATTCTATCTCGGTAAGAAAATTATTAATGGCGTACCGGATATATATCCTTCAGATTGTTGCATCTAATGACAATTACTCAGATTTAGACGAGATGTCAGTAGGACGAAGCGCTCGGAAGATTGAAGACATTTGAGAAAGATCTTAAAGTCACGAAGGTATACGAAGTGGACAGTCAAGAGAGTTTTGATGTTCACACGACATGAAGGCCAAGGAAAACCTTTTAGAGAACGTGGTCGTGGAGATTTAACCAATCACGAGGCCAAGAAAATAACAGATTCAGATCAGAAAGGAAGAACTGGGAATCATCACAAAATAATTTCAATGAAACATACAGCAGCAACTCACAATAAATTTATCATGAATAAGCGTTAAGTGGCTATGCTTCAAATGCAAGGAGTATGGGCATTTTGCAAACAAATGTCAAATCAAAGAAGGAAGCACAATCAATTCTCATTGAAGAAGACTTAGATCAACATTTATTATGCAACCTTTTGAAGAAACACCAGGAAGTTTTGTTAACCAAGAAGATCACGAATCAAAAGAATGGCAGGAAACTTCCATTCAACTTCGACATAACGATATCAAACAAACAAGGAGTTGCGCAACAAAAAGCTTGGATGGTGGTGTCAACCGGAAAGCATGAGTCGACTAGAATTAAGGCAAGCAGATATTACGCTTGCAAGAACTCCCAATAGGAGGCAAAGTGTTGGGAGTATAACAACCTGAAACATGGATCACTCGGATTTTATGATAGATCACAAAGAAGGTGGAAGATAACCAGAAAATAAGAATCAACTGGACTTAAGGAAGATTCACAACAAAGGAAGGTGGAAGTAACCGAAGAGAAAAAATGATCTATCTGGATGTAAGGAGACGGATGATCCACAAAGCATACACGCAATTCACAAAGCAGTAGTAGCTCAAATGGTGGATTTAACCAGAAGATGGATCAAGAAGACTTAAAGACCTACGACAAAGCGATTGTGATTAAGGAGGAGAATGTTGGGTTAATCCCAATCTGCTAGAGACAAAAGGCAGTTACAAAAAAAACAGTTATTTAGTTACAAAAAACAGTTATATAGCAGTTACAAGGAAGGGACATGTCTGTTGGACAGAATGAACCAACACAACCTTTCGTTCATGACTTTTCGATATGTATAAATAGATAAGCATTTAAACAAACATCGATAATGATGACAGATTTATAGAAATAAAGTTTATTTCATATTTTTGGTATATCGTGATTAAAGATCCGTGAGAAAAAGGGCCAACAGAATATAGCATAAGCATATGCATCTTCGTCTCGAGTTACCATTTTAATAGTTTACATGTAAAATATCATTTGAAACAACAACATGCAAATATATTTTATTCAATAAAAATATAAAATAAGGTGTGTTTTCAGATTGTAAGTCCAAACCTGTCTTTTTTTGTCGTGGAAGAAAATGTGCTGCTACTTGATGGCTATGAGCAATTTGTGGCCTTGTTGCACCATCCATATTAGACGATCCAGCACCTAGTGCTTCAATGCTGCCTGATCCCACCCGTTCAATTCCCATATCATGGATCAAGAAAGGATAAAGCTAGTCATGTGAAAATTAATAAAACGTCAAAATTTCAACGTTAAGGGTTTACCTGTGGAGCTTGTTTTCATATCAACTGTGTAGAAACCAGCTAGTACACCTCTGATCTTACACGTCTACTGGAATTGCTTGCATTATACAACAAAGTATGGGACTATATATAGCCTTACAATACAGGAAACGTGG
>BQNB010005634.1:0-45772 GCA_026074375.1 Tanacetum coccineum
GTTCAAGGTCTTCTTGTTGCTCCAAAGATAATGTATTAGTGAACTGATCGTCGAAATATATTCGAGGGGACTCGGGTAAAGAGAATTACGTAGAAAAGTGTTTGAAGAACACACCTTTCACAACAAAAGGGCCCACAATCCAATTACCATCAACGAGAACCCTGCGTATAGCTAACTGGTATCTTTTGTTGTTAAGAATATCGTGGAAGTACTTAGTATTCTCGTCTTCTTCAATGGCCCAACGAACTTTAGCTTTTTGAGCCATTTCTAGAGAGTCGATAGAATTTATGTCGTGTAGCTTCTTCAACAACAAGGAACGATTGATTAAAATCTCCTCATTACTCCCACCTTGGTCAAGAATCTTATCGATTTCAGAAAGATTGGATTGAATAGAAATCTTCGCCTTGTAAGAACTAGTCTTAGCCATTGTTTGATGGCAATTTTAAGAGCTTGGAGTTTTTTCTTCAAATTAATCATTCTATTCGAATCTACAGTGTTCAAGTTCTTCCAAGTACCTTCTATCATTTTATCAAAACCCTCCAAATTAAACCAAAAATGGAAGGGTCTAAACAAAGTGAGACCATAACCGATGTTCATTTCCGGCATGAGAATAGGATGATGATCCGAAAGGTGCCTATCCAAACATAAAGCCGATATATACCGGAACGAAGCCATTAAACCCTTAGAAATAACCAATCCAACTTACTCATCTTGGTGACAGATTTATGAGCCAAAGTATAAGCATAATCATCAAGAGGAAGGTCAATCAACTTGTCAATGAAATATAACTGTTGAAAGCATTAGCACCTTGTAAGTTAATAATGAACCAAATCTTTCTTGTTCCATGCGAAATTCGTTGTAATCACCCATAATCACATATTTCCCATCCCATCTATCAATCAAAAGAATAATGTGATCCCATAATTGTCTCTTTTCTATTAGATCTTGAGAAGCATAAACAGAAATAATGAGGAGTTTAGTATACAAAGGAACCCAAGTGCCCATAACTACCAAGAAATAATCAAAAGAAGTAATATCATCTTTAACAAACAAACTAGGCTCCCAAACACATAAAATACCTCTTGAGTTGCCTATAGACGAACTGAAAGCATAATCAAAAGAAGAATTACCCAATAACATCTCAATAGTAACCAAATCCATTCGTTCCATTTTAGTTTCCTAAAGAGTAACAAAATTAACTTTATGTTTCATACACAACTCCTTTACCCAACTTTTTTTGGCCTTTTGACTAAGACCTTGAATTTTAAAGACAAAATATTATTATTTTTTACTTAAACACATTTATATTAATGACAATCTTTATATTTCCTCTTATATACAAAATTTTCGTAAATCCATTCTGACTTTTTTTAAGTACGAATTTTAAAATTTAATGTTTTACAACTTTATTCTTCCAATAATATGAATTTTGACACCCATCAATTGGAATATTTGGGCGTCAAATCCTTGTTGCATCATTTCTCTTATGATGTAAGGACATGTAGGGGGTTAGATTGGTTTTGGTCTGTATTTTAGGTTTTTTATATCTTTTTTTTTCTTGAGATTTCCTTCTTAGAGATTAGTTTTTTAACTTGTATTTGTTATCTTCTATTTGAGGATTCTTTGCGGTTAAAAAAAATCAATGTTGTATAATACATTCATTTTTCTTATTCCTTGTTTTTGTAAAAATAGAAAATGGTGTCAGTTAAAGTCGATATCTTTTACATAGTAAAGGAAAACGTCAAGTAGGATATTCGTATTTCAAAAAAATTAAATCATACTAAATTTAGTAATGTATTTGTTTTTTTAATTAGTGAATTTCGCTTTGTTAAGGTTTTATGAAATTATTCGCGGCTAGAGTAGAAAAGTCTCAAAATATTTCAAAAATTGGAAAATGAAAAAAATCACCCACATTTTTTTATGATAGTGGAAAAAGAGTGAGGAGAATTATAAAACATGTGTAAAGTATAAGTGGTCATCTAAACTAACAATAAAGAAATAAGTAACTTTAGAAAAGATGAGAGTAATGGTTTGTACAAAGATTAATGGATCTAATTGTATGTAAATGAAGATATATGTATGTCATAGATCTAGGATAAGACAAAGTCCCGTGATATAACTATTGTACGATATAATGTCCTATGCGAATTTAAATCTGAATGAACTCAGCAAGAGAGCAAAGGCTATGCGCATTAGTAATCGCAGAAAATGTTTATGTTAAAAACCGTGCTGTTGCACGGTCCGGTATTTATTAACTAGTCATTGTTGAGAAAAGATTATAGTCAATATAGAAATCCAAAGGGTTATGAATTTAAAACATTATGTGTTCGTACTATGTAGTTAAAGATAAAGTGTTACATGATACAATTCACCACAATGTCTGAAACTCTTGTAAGTTATTTTTCATAAAAAAATCTGGTAGTTATGCACGACTAATCGTCTAGCAGTGTTATGTTGTCGGTGTATTTGTGTAAACTTTCACAGTAGTTAGTTTGGTCTTATTGTTTAGACATCTACGATACTCACAATTTTAATACTTTTTACTTTTAATAACTCAGTATTTCATTATTACAAAAAATTCATTTACACGTAAGTTGGTATATCTTTTCCTTTTCATTCTCGCTATGGTAGGCAACATATGCGTTTGTAAGTAGAGCAGTGAGAGAGTTTAAATGCTCTTATGTGGTTCTCGTAGTTTGGTGATGGAGTGACAGAGGTTTCTCATTTCTTTTATGCTGATGACGCGGTGTTCCTTTGTGATTGGTCTTTAGAGAACGTGAGACGTATATTACGGATTTTATGATGTTTTTTTCTGGCTTCAGGTCTAAAGATCAATTTATTAAAAAGTAAATTGATAGGTGTTGGAGTATCTTTCACACAGGTGGAACAACTAGCAGATTGGTTGTGGTCCTAGTATGGTTCACTTTCATCTTTTTAAGGTCTTCCAGGGGCCTGTGACTCTGAGCAGAATCAAGCTGGGGAAAGCCTCTATTTAACAGACTGAATTTCCATTCGAGAAGATTACGCGTTGGAAGACAAAGACATTATCGATAGGGGGAAGACTTACCCTTATTAAGTCTATTTTGGGGAGCATAGAGTCTTACTTTATGTCTTTGTTTCCCGCCCCCAATACTGTTCTCAAAGATCTTGAAGGTATGCGGGCTCGTTTTTTCTGAGGGGCGGATGTACGGTGAGGAAAGAAACTTCATGGGTTAGTTGGTCGAGGGTATTGCGGCGATGTCGGCTAGAGGAAGGTAGTGGGGAGTGCAGTGAGTTCTGTTTTCTCCTATGAGAGATGCGCAATGCTATTTGAAATGAGATGGTGGAGAGATTTTTTCATAATCCGATGCTTGTGGGTTTTCTGTTATTCGTGCTTTACATGGCCACTGTGGTAGATTGCGTGACCTGTCCATGGTTGGAGCTCATTTTGGGCCGTGGAAGGGGATTATTTCGGCTCTTATACAACTGAAAGATCGTGGTGATGGTTTGCAGAATTTTTGTACCAAATTCGACCTTGGCATCGGGCAACTTACAGATTTTTGGGGGGACCCTGGGCTTGGATCTACGCCTGTGCTGTCGCATTGCGTGCAAACTGTTTGCTGATTTTTGCTCTTGATGATGCACGGGCTATTGATGTGCAGTGGGCAAAGAGGTTGGTATTGTTGGTTTGCCTTTTCTATTCGAAGGGAGCCGAGGGTGGCGTAGAGACTGAACAATGGGAGGCTATTTCTGCCTTGATTCAGGCATTCGCGATTTCTCCTCAACATGATAAGTTACGATGGACTTTAGATTCATCTGATGAGTTCTCAGTCTCACCCGCGAGATATTTCTTGGACGGTCGCTCGTTGTTTAGTGGCGGTAGTGTAACATTCCGTATTTTCAGGTCATTTACGACGTCATCTATTTTACTAATTATTATTTTTTTGCTTTAGTCAAGCGTTGACGTTTAAAGATTCGTTATTATATAGTAAATCGCGTAAATCTAAAAATCTCAACATTAACGGTGTAAACTGACACACAAACCAATTAGAAGTTGTCGTTCTATAGCAAGCAGTATATTAATTTTTACGAAAGTTAGTATAATACAACTGTTTATATATTATTTTTTATTGAGTTGCGGTAAACGTTTACGCGTTTCGCATAGTTAATGCATTTAAGGATACCCTGAGAAGCACAAAGGTCTACGATTTCAACAAATACCCATCTTTTCTACCTTTAAACTCGAAAAAGAAATTCACCATAATATCACAAAAACACTTCCATGGCCGGTTATAGATATGAAAAACCAAAGAAATATCTAATTTGAAAACATGTTTCCTTGATTTCATGGGATGTTCTCTAGTTTTAGGAACATTGAGATATTTTTCTCAAGACTTTCATGTACTCTTGACCAACTTTCTCTAGAAATCCTCATGGTGTCTATTTTATTGAACCTAGTCCTCGTGCATCTAGCTACAAGATGGTATATAAGGAAAGTAACTAGCAAGATAACACATACATTTCTCATTTCCTTGGTGAAACAAAACAAAACACTCTCTCTTTTCACCTCTATAGCTCACGGCTCAAAAACTCCCAATATAACAATCTATATCTTGATTTTCTAAGACCATACAAGCACTCATACATTCTTCTTATGGTAACCTAAGGTGTTTGCAAGGGCTGACTTAAGGTTTACAAGTATCTAAGCAAGAAAATAGGGTTTATTGCTAAACAAGTGTGTAGATCTTGTTGTTCATCACCACACATCATATTAAGGTTACCTAAAATCCTTTATGTCTTTACATTTATCATTTTATGTGTATATAAGTTCTATGTAGTGAAATCACCATTATGATGCTTTTAAAACATGTTTTTATGAAGGGCAAATCGCATAAAAAGGTATCCATCTTAGGCTCAATGTCAATTAAAGGTACTCATCTTTTTTTTTCTCAATTTAAGGTATCGATCTTTGTTTTTGTTGCAACGTTAGGCAATTAACAGGTTTTTCGGTTATATTTCTAACGATCGTTATTTTATTATTGCATCGTTAGTCCTTTATATACTATATTTATTTTCTAGATCTGACCCGTCCAAAACGACCCTCTATATCACATTTTCACGACTCGGGTTCTAAAGAGATTTTATGCGAAGACGCGTTTCAGAACAACTTTTTTGTGTGATTAAACCGAGACTGAATCTCAACAGAAAAATGCACAAAAATGCTTACGGGATTCTGCGGGAAGACTTATTTGATTTTTTAGAATTAAAAACGCTAGAAATTTGACTTTCGGTTGTGACCCGGCTATCATGCGATTTTAAGACTAAACAAACCTTGAGGGAAAGTATAAAGTCATTACGGCAACTGTTCTGATGTTCGCCGGGAAGGCCGTATAACGGACTCGACAGACTGCTCTAAATTGACGGACGTGTTTCTAATGCTGCTCCTGCTTTAGAGTTACATTTTGACTAGCGGTGTTGTTCTACTATAATTGTTTCCACGCGGGTTTGATATTTACGCACCATTTTTATATCACATATTTTTTATACACGGTTGTTTGTACGCACACAGTTTTTATTCTCGTTTTAAAAAAATGCAGATAAATGTGTCTGTAAAAAGTGTATATGTAATGTTCGTGTATAAATCGTGGATAAAGCATGTAGAAAAAGTGCATAGAAATAGAGTGTGTATTAAAAAACGTATGTATAATAATGTGTGTCTAAATGTTGTATAAAAGTGAAATATGCGCGTTATAAAAATAGTGTGTATAAAACGTGTGTATAAAATGTGTGTATAAAACCGTGGATAGAGAGAGAGAGAGATGATGATAGAAGAGAGTGTGTGAGAGAGATGAGAGTATGAAGTAGAGAGAGTGTGCTGTGGGTGTGTGTGTCTGCGGGGTTGGTGGTGTAATGTGTGTACGCGTTAGAGAGGGTGGTCGTGTGTGTGGCATCCGGGGTGTCGCGCTCGCTGAGAAGTAGTGAAGTGGGTGGGAGAAGAGTGGCGGAGAGAGACAGGATATGTTGAGAGTTGCGGCGGACGGGATGTCGTTGGAGTGTGGTTGATAAGGGGTCGTGCTGTTGCTTGAGCTTTGTGTGGTTTGTTGGGCTGTGTTGTGTGGAGGCGCGTGGAGATGAGGGGTTGGAGTGTGTGGTGTGTTGTTCTGTGTGGTGTTTGTTGGGCGCGCGTTGTGTGTTTGGGAGAAGATGTGTGGTTGGGGTGGGTGTGTAGAGAGAGATGAATGTTGTTGGGGATGTGTTGGGTCTGTGTTTGGTGTGGTGTTTAGTTTGTGCGATTGAGACAGGGAGGTGAACGTGTGTGTGTTTTGCGTGTGTGGTGTGATCAGGCTCTGCGTTGTGTGGTGTTGAGTGTTGCGCGTTGTGAGGCGGGTGAGAAGAGTTGTGTGATTTGTGCTGGTGTTTACCGCGCATGTCGGTTTTAGGCGCGTGGGGTAACGAGGTGCTGTTCGGCGTTGATGGGTGTGGGATGTGTAGCAGGGTTCGAGGGTGGGGTGTCGCGCTCGCTATGGTGTGGGTGTGTGGTGTTGTTGTTGGGTGTGTGTGAGAGATGAGAGGATTTGGGTTTGCGTTTTAGGATTTTTGATTTGTATGTGGGGTGTACTAGGGGGCTCGGTGCGTGGGTACGACTAGATGAGAATTCTAAAATCCATGTTAGAAAAACGTGTATTAAAAATATGTGTATAAAAAGTTATAAGCTTGCAGATTTGAAAACGTAACGTTTGAGCACTGTAGAGTCCTGTTTATAGCCTTCGGGCGAAATATGAAAGTTGTTCGGATATGACATTTTACTTTGCCACGAGGGTTGTTATCTTAATATCGCATGATTGCGGGTCAACCGAAAGGTCAAATTTAAGCGGTTTAATTTAAATAATTTAATAAGTTTCCAGCAGAAATCCAGTTAAGGGCTTTTTGGTCAATTTTTGTTGAGATTCAGTTCTCGGTTAAAACTAAAAAGTTGTCCGGACATCGTTTTACGTAAAATCTCTTTAGAAACCCGAGTCGTGAAAATGTTGATATAGAGGGTCGTTCTTGGACCCGGGTCAGATCTAGAAAATAAATATTGTATCTAAAGGACTAACGATGTGCACATAATTAAAATTACGATCGTAAGAAATATAACGAAAAAAACATGTTAATTGCCTAACGTTGCAACAAAAACAAAGATCGATACCTTAAATTGAGAAAAAAAAAGATGAGTACCCATAATTGACATTGAGCCTAAGATGGGTACCTTTTTATGCGATTTGCCCTTTTATGAAACACATCCAAAAAAAAAACCAAAATCAGGCTGACCCAAAATGGGGGAGCCCGTTACTGTAGCAGGTGACCCACTGTCAAAACGACAGTGGATTTGTCACATATCGTGTATATTTATAATACATTCATTTTTCTATCATTTTTCTTATTCCTTGTTTTTGTAAAAATAGAAAATGGTGTCAGTTAAAGTCGATATCATTGTTGAAAAGATTATAGTCAATACAGAAATCCAAAAGGGTTTTGATTTAAAAACATTATGTGTCGCTATATGTAGTAAAGATAAAATGTTACATGAAACAATTAACCACAATGTCGCAACTATAATTATTTTTCGTAAAAAATTATTGTCGTTATGCACGACTAATTGTCTAGCAGTGATATGTTGTCGGATGTATATGTGTAAACTTTCACACGTAAGTTGGTCTATTGTTTAGATCATCCACGATACTCACAATTTTAATAACTTTTACTTTTAATAACTCAGTATTTCATTATTACAAAAAATTCATTTACACGTAAGTTGGTTTATCCTTTCCTTTTCATTCTCGCTATGGAAGGCCTACATATCGCTTTTAAAAGAGCAAGGGAGTTAAATGCCTTTACTGGTTTTCGAATTGGTGATGGAGTGACAGAGGTTTCTCATTTCTTTTATGCTGATGACGCGGTGTTCCTTTGTGATTAGTCTTTAGAGAATGTGAGACATATATTACGGATTTTACGATTTTTTTTCTGGCTTTAGGTCTAAAGATCAATTTATTAAAAAGTAAATTGATAGGTGTTGGAGTATCTTTCACACAGGTGGAACAACTAGCAGATTGGTTGTGGTCCTAGTAAGGTTCCTTTCATCTATTTAGGTCTTCCAGTGGGCCAAATCATGAGCAGAATTCAAGCTTGGAAACCTATTACAGACAAATTCCATTCGAAATTTACGTGTTGGAAGACAAAGACATTATCGAGGGGGGAAGACTTACCCTTATTAAGTCTATTTTGGGGAACATAGGGTCTTACTTTATGTCTTTGTTTCCCACCCCCACTACTGTTCTCAAAGATCTTGAAGGTATGCGGGCTCGTTTTTTCTGGGGGGCGGATGTAGGTGAGAAGAAACTTCATTGGGTTAGTTGGTCGAGGGTTATGGCGAGTCGGCTAGAGGGAGGTTTGGGGGTCGGTAGTCTTTTCTCCCTGAATAGAGCAATGCTATTTAAATGGTTCTGGAGATTTTTTCATAATCCAAATGCTTTGTGGGTTTCTGTTATTCGTGCTTTACACGGCCACTGTGGTAGATTGCGTGACCTGTCCATGGTTGGAGCTCATTCTGGGCCGTGGAAGGGGATTATTTCGGCTCTTATACAACTGAAAGATCGTGGTGATGGTTTGCAGGATTTTTGTCAAATTCGAGTTGGCAATGGGCAACTTACAGATTTTTGGAGGGACACGTGGCTTGGATCTACGCCTCTCTTCTTGCAATTTTCCAGAATTTTTGCTCTTGATGATTCACAGGCTATTTCAGTGGCAAAGAGGTTGCGTATTGGTTGGGTTGCCTCTTCTCTTCGAAGGGAGCCGAGAGGTGGCGTAGAGACTGAACAATGGGAGGCTATTTCTGCCTTGATTCAGGCATTCGTGATTTCTCCTCAGCATGATAAGTTACGATGGACTTTAGATTCATCTGATGAGTTCTCAGTCTCACCCGCGAGATATTTCTTGGACGGTCGCTCGTTGTTTAGTGGCGGTAGTTCAACTCGTTGGAATAATTTTGTTCCAATTAAGTTGAACATTTTGCTTTGGAGAATTGGTTTGGCCGGCATTCCTACTAGAGATAATTTAGTGTCTCGCGGAATCGTTTTAAACACTAGTTTATGTCCAGTGTGTTGTACTTCCTTGGAGACGGTAGAGCATGTTTTTGCCATGTTTTTGCGGATGGATGCGTTGAGCTTCGCGGTATATGGAGTTCCATTCGGGTGGTGGAACGTCCCTATTCCTTCCCCCGCATCTGTTGATTCTTTTATTAATTGGGCGGATCAATCTAAGCTTTCCGTTATGCAACAAAAATGCTTTGATGTGGTTATTTGTACGGCGTTTTGGGTTTTGTGGAATTTCCGCAACTCTTTTATTGTGAAGCCTCGAAAGTCTAATATTTTTGATGACATTGTTTCTAAATCCTTCTTTTGGCTTTGTAATCAGCGGAAGAATTGTAAGATGTCATGGGGGATTGGTTACAATATCCGGCTGTTACTTGTAATTTGTAACTTTTTTCTAGCTCGTTGCTAGTTTTCTATATATTTATAGAGTTTTGTGCTGTAAAAAAAACAAGTCATTAGTTCAAGGTATCAAGTCTTTCAGTGGCTTTGTAATATATAAATAAATATAGTATAATAACATTAATAGAGAGTGAAAAGCTTTTGTCTATCAAATCTTTCTCAAAATGCTTTTTCCCTAATGAAAAACATTTTCAAATTGCTTTGTAGAATAGTATAAAACAGTTTAGCATTATGAACACTTTTAAGCAACAATTTAAAGGAATAATAAGCCTTGAATATGTTGATGATATACATTTTCACATAATCCTTTTGATACAGATGTTCCCTTGAAAGCAACTGTTGGTACAAAATTCGGGGTAAAATTGATAGAGTCAGACTTACTTGAAAGTAGGACTTCCAACAAATTCGGAGAATTTTGAACTAAGTGAACATCTTAGTGGTCTCTTGCTAAGAAAGAAAGCATCTCTAGTCTCACCATGGAAAGAGATCCCACAATCAGCCTCGGGTGTGAGAGTAAGAATCTAGAGAGAGAAGACAGTGTTATGTATGTGTATTCTTCAGTGTTCTAAAAGGCATGTCATGGCGCCGCTAAGACGTAAGGTGTGACCTCCATGTTAGAAAATAGACTAAGGCGTCGGTTCTAGGCGTGGTGCGATATGATGCGTAGAAAGGCGCGATACGGCGCAATGTGTTTTAAGGAATCAGGTTTAAATTTAATGTAGACCACATATATGGCCGGGTAATCGCGATTTGGGCTTGGTATTTGGTATTTTTGAAAGAAATGAGGAAGATTACATACAAGGTTAGTTTTTTGACTTTATTCCTTATATATAACACTTTTTGTAAACTCGATATATATGAAATATGATACAAATATATAAATCTATAAATATTTTGTGCCCTTTTAAGTAACTCCTTCAAACGTTGTGGCTTCGCCATAGCTCCCAATGTGAGACTTGGCTAGCCGACACGCCACACCTCACGCTATTTATAACATTGGTCTTTTTAGCTTAGAGATCTTACCCCTCGATGGAGTTATGAGGATCACGGGGTGCGGCGCATCCTATTAACTGATAGGTTATAGGTAGCTTGCCTTGAAGGCATGCCCTTTGACTTGCTCTATGTTTCGCAATTCGTGATACGTGACTTGGGAATGCTGCCCTTGTCAGCAAGTCGCTGCCTTTCCTCCTTTGGGCATGCATATGTTTATTTCGTGATCCCACGTTATATTCTTTACATTCGTTGGTTGGTTTGTGGATTTTTCTCGGTTTGAGGCTTTCCCCCGCTCTGAGATAAGTCCATGTCCACTTAAAGAGATTCTTTCGCATATGTCCTTAGACTCCGAAATCCATGTTTGCAACTAACCGCGTTCAGTAGTCCTTTTATCCCATTGTTGGTGTTTGGATGCACCAGACTTCTCTCGTATCCAGCAAAGTCTTTTGTTATCATTTAAGCGTGTTTACTTGTTTTTAGTGAGGTCTAGACGATTTGAGTCCGGAGATATACTATGTTGGGAAACATGCATACTTTTAATAGCGCAAATCGAATAACATTAACAAGTAAATAAATCGAACGAATTAACAGATAATTAAAGCAGTAAAAGAACGAGGCTCGTGTTTAACACGATTCCCTTAAAACAGATTCGCCGTCTGTTTCCCAGGGTACAACGTCCAAAGCTGTTGTACAGCCGGACTAGACAATCTGACCTGAAAGATTACGGAAAGGATCGAGTATTATGATCGACGGTAACTGCTGGAAAGATCTCTCACAAGCTGCTGCGATTGGTTTATTTAGGAGTTCGTTTTCTGTGTATCAAAAACTGAATGAGACGGTTCCATATATAGGAAACCCTATCTTGGTCAACAAGCCAAAGATAGTTGCTGAAATTCAGCCGAGTCTATCTATACACGATTTTGAAATTGTTGATATATTCAACATTTGAACCTCAAGAATATTCTGGAACCTGAACCTTATAACAAACTGGGTAGCAAAAAGATAGGCGCGTAGGTGAGCAACCGGAGCTGCATTCGTGTCCGCAGGTCGCGCGGGCTCGCATGAGTTCAGTGGAACCGAACCCATCTTGGCCCAGAAATCCATTTTTTGCACCCCCCCCATAAGTATATACTGTTGGGAAACCTGCATACTTTTAATAGCGTAAATCGAATAACATTAACAAGTAAATAAATCGAACGAATTAACAGATAATTAAAGCAGTAAAAGAACGAGGCTCGTGTTAAACACGATTCCCTTAAAACAGATTCGCCGTCTGTTTCCCAGGGTACAACGTCCAAAGCTGTTGTACAGCCGGACTAGACAATCTGACCTGAAAGATTACGGAAAGGATCGAGGTTTAAGATCGATGATAACTGCTGGAATGGCCGCTCAAAGCTGCTGCGTATGGTTATTTGGAGCTCGGTTTTTCTTCTTCCAAAAAATGAATGAGAATGGTTATGTATATAGGCCAACCCTATCTTGGTCAACAAGCCAAAGATAGTTGCTGAAATTCAGCCGAGTCTATCTATACACGATTTTGAAATGTTGAACTTATCAACATTCTAATCTCAAAGCTGGTAGCATCAAGAATATTCTGGAACCTTATAACAAAACTGGTAGCAAAAAGATAGGCGCGTAGGTGAACCACCGGAGCTGCATTCGTGTCCGCAGGTCGCGCGGGCTCGCATGAGTTCAGTGGAACCGAACCACTCTTGGCCCAGAAATCCATTTTTGCACACACCCCCCCCCCGCGAGACTGGGAGCAATAAACCCCACAAAAGAATTTACAAGCAAACAACCAGGTTCATATTATAAACCCAATCCCACTTCATACTTTGGGCGATGTGGGATAGTTCCAGATTCGTGTTCCACGTGCCTCACTTTGAGTCACGATATCTCATTCATCTCTACTCCATTTTGGACACACTTTAGCTCATTGCGAAGCTCTCTTGGAGGAGAACGCAAAGCCCCAATCTAATATAAAGATATCTAACATCTACATATATTAAATAGTGTCCAAAGTTTGCAAATCCTCACTTTGCAAAACCATATTTTTCCAACAATCCCCCACATGAATGGAGATCGGTCGAAAACACCCGAAAATTTCGGCAAAATTTCTGCGGTTAAGTCCTGCATAGGATAGGTAGGTGTGACCCTTTGAACCTTCCCTTGTGAGATGCACTTAGTCTCCTAGGTCTGAGTAGAGACGGCGAATGATCCTTGAAATCACCACCCGTATATGAGACGACAATACATACTCCACACCTGACTCCTCCCTTACCTGTCAAGTCTCATCGTCCGTGCCCGTCATGGGTCATGAGCACAGCCGGTCTCAAGAGCTCTTAGGAATTGGCCCCCCCACAATTCCCTTCGAACGACCCCACTTCTCTCTCACTTAGGGATTTCATCTTGAAATCATTAAAAACTATACTTTTCTATATTTGATTCTTGAATCTTTTTGCTTATGATTTCATCCTGAACCATTAAAGCCATATGTTTGACTCTCAAAAGTCACTGTTGTTATTGGAATGGGCTAAGGTTACAAGAAAGTATCTCCCCCACATGACGTGACTTCCCCCACATTTCCTATGATTAGGTTGTCCTATGAACCTAGATCTTGGGATCTCCAGTTCAACTAGTAGGTTTTCCTTCATAAAACTCATTTCCCTTCAAGGGCTTTAGTCCCATTCCCTTTAACGACTACTAACGTAAACTCTCTGCTTAAGCCTTTTGTAAACGATACCGCGATGTTTATTCCTTTGACGCCACATAGTCAATTGAGATAACTCCAGTTAGAAAGTAGTTGTCGTGATCGAGTATGTCGACGACGGATATGTCCCTGGACCTTTCCATTATACATGTACTTTTAGCTCTTCCCATGGCCGCGTTACTGTCACAATGTATACTAAATGGCCGTTACCGTGTTTAGGCCACCTTGGTATCCTCTACGAATTGGACGGAGCCTTCCGCCTCTCTCATCCGCATTATCGAGCGCGATAATTCTGATTCCACGTGGACTTAGATAAACAGTTTGCTGGAAAGACGTCCAAGATATGAGCGGCACCTCCTAGTGTAAAACACGTATCCACTATCCGATCCTAGAACCTTTATGTCAGATATCCATTTGCATCACGTAATCCCTCGATAACATCAGAGGTCTGTCATAATGCAGTCCATAATCACGACTGTATCTCAAATAATGAAGTACCCTCGTTATAGCTTTCCCATGGTGCATTAACTTGATTACTTGAAAACCCGACTACCTACTAACCTGCATAAGCTAGTCTGGTCGGTACCTGTCATCAGTACATTAACATGCCCAATAAATCCTCGTGAATACTCTAATTGGCAACACCTAAGCCGCTTATTTTAGATAGAAATTGCATACTGGTGTCAATTGGAGTTTCTAATGCTTGGGCCGGAATCCCCCGCATTATGAGTATTAAGAATTTTGTCCACGTAATGTGCTTGACTTAACACAAGTCCATTCTGAGTTCGTATGATCTTTATTCCAAGGATCACATCAGCCAAACCCATATCCTTCATGTCAAACTTTGATTTCAACATGTCTTTAGTGGATCTAATTATCTTGTCGTTGCTGCCCACGATAAGCATATCATCGACATACAAACACAAAATTACATATCCAGCACTTGTGTCCTTCACGTAAACACACTTGTTCGCATTCATTTAATTTTTGAATCCATTCTCTAACAAGGTGTGTCAAACTTTGATGCCACTGTTTTGGGAGCTTGCTTTTAACATACATCGAACTTAACAAGTCTAACAAAACCTTGACCCTCTTGTCCAGGAGCTATGAAACCCTCAGTTGGTTCATATATATTTTCTTCTTCTAAATCTCCAATTAGAAAAGCTGTTTCACATCATTGGTGAATTTACAAATTTCTTATGCGGCAAAACAATTATCATTCTAATCGAGGTTATCGCGAACGGGCGAATAAGTATCAAAGTAGTCTAGACCTTCACCGTTGTCTAAACACCTGGATACCACGTCTGCTTTAATTTGTCAACGGTACCATCAGCTTATCTTCCCTACTTGAAGTCCATTTATACCAGTGTTTACGAACCAAGGAGGGTAAAATCCACGAGCTCCCACGTATGGTTTTGTAAAATAGACTATATTTCACTTTTGATGGCTTCACTCCATTGTTTCCCTTCCGAGGAAGATACCGCTTCTCGGTAAGACGTGGGTTCATTTTCTACCATAAAAAAGTAAACAAAATCGTTCCAAAACGATTCTCGTTTCTTGCCTTTTGCATCTTCATGGTCTACTTCTTCTTCATCGGTTTGATCTTGTCTCTCATCTTGGAGATCATTATCATCTCTTTGTCTCTTATCTTGGACAACTTTGTCATCTAATCTAGATGAGCTTCCAGTTTCCTTTGATAAACAAGGAAATATATTTTCAAAGAAAGAAGCATTCCTAGATTCCATTATTGTATTCTTTTGGATATCTGGATTTTTCGATTCATGTACAATGAGACACGATAAGCAGTGCCTTCGTCTTAGGCATATACATGAATATACAATCCACAGATTTAGTCCATCTTTTGGCCTTGGGAGTTGGCACAACTACCTTGGCTAAACAACCCCACACTCGTAAGTATTGATATGATGGTTTTCTTCCCATCCATAATTCATAAGGAGTCTCTTCCTTTTTCTTACAAGGTATCTTATTTAAAAGATAAGTAGCCGTCCAGAATGTGCTTCCCCCACATGTCCTGACTCATGCCAGAGCAAATCAACATGCAGTAACCATCTTCTCTCAAGGTACGTTCATCCTCTTCGGCATACCGTTTTGCTGGGGTAATAGGTATCAGTGAACCGATGTCTTATTCCATGTTTCGCACAAAGCTCGGCGAATGGAGCCATGTATTCACCTCATCTATCACTTCGTACAACCTTGATTTTCTTACCAAGTTGATTCTCAACTTTAGTTTTGTATATAACAAACTTGTCTATAGCTTCACCTTTACTTTTCAAGAAGTAAACATAGCAATACTTGGTACAATCATCATAAACGCGATAAAGTACTTATTGCCACCCTTCGTGGGTAGTGGATTTTAAATCACATAGTCTGTGTGTATCATATCAAGTGGTTCGGTTGTTCGCTAACCGTTTGAAAGAAGTCTTGAAGTTGCTATCAACACAATTTTCACATTTGTAATTTAGAATCAATATGAAATTTTTGGTATGCTAATGAAAATTTAATCAAAACACGCATCGAATTAAAATTACATGTCCAAAGACGACCTAGCCACACATTAGAAGACTCAATCAAGTAAGCAGAAGAGTTCATTTTTGATATCATTCTTGACCACACCCTTTTTGCCAAAATGGCATCCAATTTTAGATTCTCTTGCCAAAAACCTCCAACAAAATAGGCAAAGAAGCGGAGCGAAATGACACAAAACAATTAATAATACCATTCGTACTCTTCCTTTCAAGCACACCTCCCCCCCCTACCATTTGGGTCGAAAGCCCTCGATATGGCAACCTATCTCTACACCTGTTACATCTACCGGCAATTCCATAACTATATACCTTTTGCAACAAACCCAGCCAATAACTCGCACCTTCGCAACTTTGGGTAGTCTAACGCTACCCTCATCTCACTCATCGCATAAAATTCCCCTGTCGTGCCACACCATGTACTTTGTAGGCCTATCCCGCTATCATCGTGGTTTTTTGTTGCCTTAACCTCGAGACAAACAAAAATTATTCTGTCCCACACGTCACCATTTGACGAAACACAATTCCCTTACAAATCTATGACACCTTCCTCGCCACCTTCTTACACCTTCCTCGATACTCAACCTTCCCTCCTCCTCATTTCTCTTGCATCCAAACTTCCTAATCCTTCCACAAACATCCCACACCAAATGAGCATCCCAACTGCTCCACCAATTACCGATCCAATTCAAAGTCCTCCTCACACCGGCCCAAATTCTCCAGGCCCAACTTTCCCCACTAACCAGCCCACTAGTCACGAACCAAACAACATTCAAACCCAAACCCAAAACAATCCGCTGCCACCAAACCAATATTTCGAGTCCACAAATCATAAACCAATACCAACCCAGTTAATGAACCACCCCGCACTCATCCCATGATCACACGGTCTCAATCGGGTATTGTCAAACCCATCGAACGTCTTTCTCTTCACACCTCATCTCTCTCTCTTATTCCCAAATCTTCGTTTATTGCTCTAAAAGACCCTAATTGGTGTAATGCTATGTATGATGAGTATAATGCGTTAGTTAAAAATTGTACTTGGATTCTTGTTCCAAGGCCGGCTGATTTTAACATTGTTCGGATCTAGTTTATTTAAGTCATAAATTTCATGCTGACGGTAACTTTGAGTCGTATATAAAGGCTCGACATGATTGTTCTAACGGTATGTAATCGACAACACGTGTGGACTTTGATGATACATTTAGTCTAGTTTGTTAAGACCGGCCACCATTGTCGCACCGATTCTTAAGTCTTGCAGTGTCTCGACAAGTGGCCTATTCACCAACTTGATGTTTAAGAATGCATTCCATAAACAGTGGATTTATCTAAGACAGTGTATACAGCAATCAGCCCTGGTTTTTTGTTGACTCTCGTTACCAAATCAAGTATGTCCTTTGCAAAGGTCTTGTAGGTTTGACACAGGCACTCGTGCTTGGTTTCAGCGGTTTGGCAGGTATGCCACTCGGGGCTGATTTTTTCACCTAGTTAGTGGAATTTCTTTCATTGTTTTATATATACACAGGGTTCTCAGGTTGCTTATTTACTTATATATGTGGACGATATTATCCTCACAGCTTCTTCTCCAGTTCTACTTCAGCAGATTGTAGACTCTTTGCATAAAGAGTTTGATATGACCGATCTCGGGGCACTTAATTATTTTCTTGGCATCTCTGCTGTTTCGCACATCCTACAAAGGGGTTATTTTGTCTCAAGAAAAGTATGCTCGTCAGCTTCTTGAGCGAGCTCATATGGTTAATTGTAACCCGTCTCGGACACCAATTGACACTGACTCCAAATTAGGTCCGGACGGCGTTCCTGTTCAGGACCCTACTTTATACCGTAGTCTTGCAGGGGGCTCCAGTATCTTACCTTACTCGCCAGATTTGGCCTATGGCAGTTACAACAAGTTTTGTCTCTATATGGCATGATCCGCGGGAGCCCACTTGCTGCCTCAAACGTATCATGTGCTATGTTCAGGCACCTAGAGCTTGGTCTTCAGTTATATGCTTCCGCTACTACATCTTTAGTTGGGTACACTGATGCTGATTGGGCAGGGGGGGGGGGGGGGGAGGTTTCCTCCACCAACACCGCAGGTCTAATAACAACTCGTTATTGTGTGTTTCTAGGTATAACCTTTTGTCATAGGTCTGCTAAACGACAACCACCAAACTCCCGCTCCAAGTGCTGAAGCGGAATACCGGGTGTTTTGCTAATTTGTTGCAAAACTGCATGGATTCGTAATCTCCGTTCGTGAGATTTCACTCTCGCTCCATTTTTGACAGCACTCTGTTACTGTGATAACGTTATGCATTTATATGTCTGTCAACCCGGTTCAACACCAACGAACCAAACATATTGAGAATGATATACACTTTGTTCGTGATATGGTTAAAAGCTGTTCATGTTCTGGTTTCTCATGTTCCATCTCATTTCAGTATAAATAAATAAATGTAATATAATGAATAATGATAATAGTAAAAATTTATTAATAAAAAATTAAAAATGTAAATATATATGGAAATTGGATAATTAAAAAAAAAATAATAATAGAAATGAAATTGAATGAATTTATAATTAAATAATAAATAAAAAAAATAATATTGATAAATGTTAAAAAATGATAAAAATAAAAAAAAAAAAAAATATAAAAATAATATTAGTAAATAATTATTAAAAATGTTGAAAAATATAATTAATAAATAAAGAAGGTGAAAAATAAATATAAATGTTAATATATAAAAAATGATAATATAAAAAAAAATATTAAAAAAGAATAAATATTATAATAAAAATGGAATGAAAATAATAAAAAATATATAAATAAAAATTATGGATTTAATGTTGTTAAAAATATAAAATGTAAAAAATAAATATTTAAAATGCATAAAAAAAAAATTGCATTAATAAAAATGGGAATTAAAATAATAAAAAAAATATAATGAAAATTATAAAATATATATAAATGGTGATGATTTAAATAATAAAATGCAATATTGACATATGAAAATGAATGAAATAGATTAATTAAAATTCAATTGAAATAGAATGTAAGTAATATTGATTGGGAAATAAAAATATAAACTAATAATGAAAAAAAAATATAATTTGAAAAAAATGGATAAAAAAAGAAATTAATAAAATACAATGAAATAAAGAAAAATAAAAAAATTAAATAAAATAAAATGATGAAATAGTATATGATAGATATAAATATGATAATTATTAAAATGGATTGAAAAAAAAATATAATTAATATAAATATATAATTGATTAAAATAATGAACAATAAAAAATAATTGATTAATAAAAATAATATAAATATAAGAATATGAATTTGGAAAAAAATGAATGGAAATAAAAATAAATAAAAAAATAAAAAAATAAATAAAAAAAATGATGAAATAAATATAAAAATAATAAAAAATGTAAAATAAATAAATATAATATTAATTAAGATATGAAAATGAAATAGATAAATAAAAGATTGGGATAATATAATTGTAATAATAGAAAAATCTTTAAAATAAAAAAAAAATAAAAAAAAATTTAGGACATAATAATTAAAATTTATAATTATAACATAATATGAAAGAGATTAATAAAAAAATTGAATAAAATATATTGGGATAATAAGTTGATAATATAAAAAATGTATATATATATAAATTTAAATGATGTATATATTGATTAAATAATAATGAAATAAAAAATATTATATAAAAAAAACACTATATTAAAATGATAAATAATGATTTAATAAATTAAAGAATAATGAAGTAATTAAATATAAAATGATATGATTATTAAAAATTGAAGATGAAAAATGTATAAATATAGAAATGAATATATAAGTAAAAAATGTAGGAAAAAAAATTAATGAAAAATTGGAATATAAGAGAATAAAATATATTGTGATAGTAAAAAAGATTTGAAATAAAAAATAAATAAATGATAATATTATGCATAATAAAAAATAATAAAATTATGTAATATATAATATAATAAAAAAATGAAATTGCAATATTATAAAATAATTGATAATATATAATAAATATGATAAAAATTATAAATTAATATTTATTATATGAAATTAAATAAAAATAATGATAAATAACTACATGTGATAAAAATTTTATGTAAAATATAAAATAAATATTTAATTTAAAAAATAAAAATATAATTATTATATAAATATATAAAATATGAAAAAAATATAATGAAAATTATAATATAATGCATGGTTGATGAATATTAAAAAATAAAAATGTAAAAAAAATGATATATAAAATAATGGTTATTATAAATTAAAAAAATAATAATTTTAAAAAAAAAAAATTGATAAGGAAAAAAAAATAGATGAAATGGGTGAAAATGAAAGAAAAAAAATAATAAATTAATATTTTAAATTAAAATTTGTTAAAAAAAAAATGATTGGATAAATTAAATAAAATGAAATAAAATGAAATGAATATAATTTATGAATATATAATAAATATGATAAATGATATATAAAATTAAATAAAACGATAAATGTAATTAAATAAAAAATAAATAAAAAAAACATGAAATTAAAATATGAAATATAAATATGAGTAAATAAAATTGATTATGAAAATATAATTATAAATAAAAATGAATAGAATAATATAAAAATGTATATATAAGAATTAATAATTATGTGAAAAAAATAAAATATATAAAATAATTAATTGATAGATGAAATAATGAAAGAATTAATTATAATGGATATAATATGATAATACATAATATAATAATGAAAAAAATGAATAATATATGAATTGAAAAATAATGGAATAATATAATAAAAAACATATAATGATGATAAAAATTGGTATAATAATAAAATAAGATTGTAAATAAATTTGAAATATAATATAAAATGAAATGGATAAAATGGTATACATATATATATATTATAATAATGAATTATAATGATAAAATAATGAATGTTTGGATAAATAATGAAGATGATATAAATAAATGATAAAAATACTTTAATATAAAAGTATAAATATAAAATTAATTAATAAATAAAATGGAAATTAATTCAATAATGGAAAAAATAAAATTAAGTAATAATAATAAAATTAAAGTATATAAAAAAAATAAAAATAAGTATAAATATTAAATATAAAAATTAATAATAATGATTGGTAAAATAAATAGTTATTTATAATAAAGATTGAAAAATGCAATGAAAATAAATAAAAAAAATAAATAGTGGGTGTATATTATGCATATATGATATGAATATAATAAAATTGAATGATATAATATAATATAAAAAAAAAATATAAATATAAAATAAAAAATAGAAAATATTTGAATTAAAATTTATGTAATATATAATGAAAATGAATAAAAAATTAATATAAATAAAAGTAAAAATTATAATATGATTAATATATACATTTAAATAATGATGAAATAAATAATGTTAATAAATGGATAATAATAAAAAAAAAAAAAATGAAATAAATAAAATTATAATATATGGAAAAAAATAGAAATAAAAAAATAAGAAAAAAAAAATATAATAAGTATTATATAAGAATTATATAAAATTAATTTATAATAGAAAATAATAAAAATTAATAATAAAATTAAAAAAAAAATAAGATAAAAAAAAAACAATAAAAATATGGAATGGAAAAAGATGAAAAATTAAATGAATATAAAAAAAATATCTAAAATATGATAAATGTATAATAAAATAATGATAAAAATTAATAAAAATAATATAATGGTAAATAAAATAATGATAAAAAGTGAAAAAAAAATTATAAAATGGTGAAATTAATATGGATAAATGAGTATAAAATTAAATAATTAAATAAATTAATTGTGAATTATAATTATAAAAGAAATAAATATAAACTGATATTAAAATTTGAAAATGATAATAATAATGATTGAATATAATATAAATTAAAAAAAATGTAATAAAAATATGAAATATAATTATGAATAAATAATGAAATATATTAATGTGAATTATTGTAAAAGATTAAAATTAAAAAATATAAAAATAAAATATGTATTTAAAAAATAAAAAGAGATTATTATGAAATAAAATAATAAAATATGTTATAAAAAAAAAAGGGAAAAAAAAATAACGATAAAATAAAATAAAGTTGATGTAATTTAGTAGAAAATAATTGAATAAAGATGGGAATTAATGCATAAAATAAAAAAGATATAATTAATATATATGTTAAATTAAAAATGAAAAAAATGAGATATATATAAATAATGTGTAAAAAATATATAAAAATTTAAAATATTGGAATAAATGTTTGAAATATAATTATAAGTAGAATTGCAATATAAATAATTGTATGATAAATGGAAAAATAAATGAAAATAATTTAAAAAAAAAAAAAAAATTGAAAATGTATTTTGAATAATGGAAAATAGAATATCTGAAAATATGCAAATAATAAAAAAAAATAAATGAAAATAAATAAAAGAATTGGGATTGGAAAACAGTATATTATAAATATGGTTGAGACAGTTAAATAATGATAAAAAGAAAAAATAATGAAATAATAATATATTATAATAATGAAAATATGAAAGTTATTTTATTATTATAAGGTAATAATAACAATGTAAAAAATAAATAATTGGATGAATAAAAATAATAAATATAAAATATAATGAATGATTATGATATATAAAATTAATATAACAATATGAATATTTAAAAATAATATAAAATCATGGATTTAATAACATAATATAATGCAAATGGGAAAAAAAAAAATAATAATGAAATGAGGATAAAGTAAAATTAGAATGAGAATAAAAATAATAAATAATGATTATGATATAATATTGATAATATAAAATGAATAATAAAAAAAAATAAAATAATGTATAAAGGTAAATAATAATATATTATAAAAAAAATAATAATAATGAAAAAATGTAAAACAAAAAAAAAATAATATATGAAATGATAAATAAAATGGATATGATATAATATATAAATGTGAAAAAAATATATAAATAAAAATATAATAAAAGTATATAGGAAAATGAAGTGTAACAAAAATAAAATAAAATAATAAACAAAGATAAATAATAGATATAATAAATTGAATAATATAAGATGACAAATGATATCATAAATAAAAATAAATAAATTAAAAAATGTAAAAAAAAAAAAAATGAAATATATTAAAGATGAATGATATGTACAAATATAAATATATAAATGAAAAAAAATAAATGTATGAAAATTATAAAATATAATATAATGATTATGTAAATAGATTAGATGATAAAAATTATAATAATTAAAAAAAAATAAAAAATAAAAAAATTAAAATATAAATTAAAATATTTTTATAAAAAGAAAAAATAAACAAATAAAGTGAACATTAATAATATTAAAAAAAAATATATTGAAATAAAAACAAAATAAAATATGGAAAAAAATAAATAGTATATATAATGAAATATGGAATAAAAAAAATAAACTCATAATAATAAAAATAAAAAGAAAATTATAAATAAATATAGAATAATAAATAATATGATTAAAAAATGATAATATAATATATATGGCAAAAAATGAATGAAAAAAATACTAAAAAATAAAAAATATTAAATATGTTAATTATGCTAGGAAATATTTATTAAAAATGATAGGAAATATATAAAAAATAATAATAAAATAATATATTGAAAATAAATTAATATAATTTGAATTAAATTAATGCAAAATATAAAATGAAAATAAAATAAGAAATGAAATGTGGAGTTGAAGTGAAAAAATGGATTTTACTAAAAAATATTGTGAAATGAAAAAAAAAATAATAATATAAAAAAAATAATTATAATAATGAAAAAAATTGGATAAATCATCAGTATAAAAAATAAATATATGAATAATATTAATTGAAAAAATATGATGAAAAAAATTATATAATAAAAAAATGAATTAAAATTTATATAAATAATAAAAATACATAATAAATAATAAAATATATAAATGATAAAATGTTAATTATTATGGGAAAAAAATGATAAATATAATAAGATAAAATAATAAATGTAATGAAAGATGAATTAAGTAAAAATGAAAAATAAATATAAAATTGATTAGGATATGTTGTAGTAAATTTATATAATATAAATATAATAATTGATAAAAATAATGAAAGATTATATGAATTGATGAATAAAAAAATATGAGAAATAAAAAAAGAAAATATAGAAATAATAAAAAATAATTAAAATTGAAATAATAAAAAATAAAAAAATTATATAATTAAGAAAATAAAAAAATTGGTTTATAATATAAGAATGAAATAGAAAATTAAAATAAAATATAAATATTAATATGAAAAATGAATATGTAAAATAAAATAAATATAAATTAAATGAATAAATAATAAATATGGAATTTGGAAAATGAAGTAAAAAAATAAATAATTAATTAATATGGATAAATTGTGTAAAAAAAGATAAATATAAATTATGAGAATGAAATGAAAATAAAAAAAGAAAATTAAATAATATTTTAAAGTGGTTAAAAATTAAAAAATCCAAATAATAAAATTTGAAAAACTAAATCATCAAAATAAAATGATAAAAAAATTTAATTTAAATTAATATATATGCCAAATTATTAAAAATATTAAATAAAATGTATATTTTAAAAAGATAATGAAAATTATAAAAAAAAATTTGGTAAAAAAAAAAATTGGTTTAATGGATAAAATGAAATAAAAAATTAATACAAATAATAAAAATATAAAAATAAAAATAAAAATAATGAATAATCAAAATGGAAATTAAAATAAAATTTAAAAATATAGAATAAACATTAAAGAATAATATATAAAAATAAAAAAATTGAAAAAAAAAAAATGCCAAAAAATAAGAAAAAATATATAAGAATGAAAAATATTATAAATGGATTAATATGTATGAAATGAATAATAAAAAAAAACAAAAATGATAAATTGATAAAGAAAAATGTATGAAAAATATAGAATTATGGATTAATTTGAGGATGTATACATGAGAATGATAAAGATTATTATAAATTATATAATTAAAATATGCAAAATATATGAATTATGGAATAATGAATATAAATAATGTATTAAATATTATAAGGAATTAAATGGAATAATAAAAATGAAATATAATTAAAAAGAATGGATGAAATTGAAATGAAAATTAAATATAATGAAAAATTGATAAAAATTTAAAATGTATGAATTGATGGAATTAATGAAATATAATTGAAATTAATAAGGATTTTTAAAAATATAAAAAAAAATGATAAATTATATTTGATAATTGAATATATTGTATTAATATTGAAAATAAAAATTAAATGTATTGAAAATGAATAAAAATTTTTAGATAAATATGATAAAAAAATTTTAATAAAAAATATTATTGATGGATTATATAAATGTAAAAAAAAAATATTAAAATAAGTATAATATAAGAATGAAAAATTAAATAAATGCATGAATATTGTGAAATTTATTAAAAAATAATGAAAAATATGATATAATATTATGAAAAATTTATATAAAATTTGAAAGAAAATATAAATAAAATAAATTATATGATAAATCAAAAATGTAATAAAAAAATAATGAATAAATAAATGAAATATAAAAAAAATAATAAATAATAATTAAAAAAAAATAATAATGAAATACATAATATATTTATATAAAATTGATAAAAATAAAAAAAATATCAATATAATAATAACTAATAAAGATAAATTAAAAAAATAGAGAATAAAAAATGAATTATATTAAATGATGAATTGAAAAAAAAAATAATAATATGTATGTAAAATGGAAGAAAAAATATATGATAATTGAAATATTGGAATATAATATAAATTAAAAAATATAAATAAATTATATAGAAAAAAATTTAATTAATATAAAAAATAAATATGATATTATTAAAATAATAAAAAAATATGGATGATGAAAAAACAAATAAAGAAATAAAAAAACTGGAATAATATAAAATATTAATAAATGGGAAGTAAATAATATAATAAGTGAAAAAAAAAATAGTTTATAATTAAAAATAAAATAATAAGAAATATAATAGTTGATTAAAATAATATTAATAAATATAATGAAAATTGATAATATGTATGAAAATATAAACTGATATGAATATAATGAAATATTATAAATTAAAAAATAAAATATATAAAATGATTAAATTAAAAAATGTATAATGAAAAATGAATGATTAATGAAAAAATAATAAATAATAATAATTATATGCACATTTGGGATAATTAAAAATTAAAAATATATGTATGTTAAAAATAATATGAATATAATAAAATAGGATATATAAATAATGATATAAAAAATTTAAAAAATACTATAAAATTAGTTGTAATAATTAATAAATATATAAAAATTTTATTTAAAAAGAATGGATACAAAAAAAATATATGTTAAAAAATGAAAAATTGATAAATAAATAAAACAAATAAAAAATAAAAGTAAAAATTAAAAAGTAATATTATTTTATATAAATATTATTATATAAATAAAAAATTAATTAAATAAAAATAAATGTATAAAATTTAAAAAAAAAATGAAATGAAATGAAAATATAAAAAAAAGAAATGATAATTAAATATAATGTGGACTGTGTGAAATAAAAAAAAAAAATTAATTTATAGATAATGAGTATAATAAATAAAAATAATGATATAAATTAATATAAAAATAAAATAATGATTGGATATAAAAAAAAAAAAATGAATAATAACATTTATAAAATATGATAATAAATAATGAAATAAAAAAAATGCATGGTAATAATATAAGTAATTATGATATGAAATTAGAAATAAGAAATTAAATAAAGAATGTAAATGTGAATAAATAGAAAAAAAAAAAGTATAAAATTGTCGTATGTATAAATATGATTAGGATAAAATATTTATAATTGAAAAAAATTTAATTAAAGTTAAATAATTATATGAAAAAATATAATATTATGAAATTTGATGATAAATGAATAAATTAAAAAATATAATAAAAAATTGAATGAATAAAATGAAATAGAAAATAAACAAAATGATGTTAGAAATGAATATATATTATTAGTAATATAATAAATAAAATGGATTAAAATAAATGATATGGAATTATTTAAAAAAATTTAATAAATTTAAATTATAGTAAAGAATGATTTGGGAATAATAATAAAAATAATATGATTTAAAAATATGATTTATTTAATAATTTAAAAAATTAAATATGTATAATAATAAATAAATATGATATGATAAAATAAAAATAAATAAAAAAATGATTTTAAAATATTAGTAATAAATTAATATAAAAAAATATAATAATAAAATAAATGATAAAAATAAAATATTGATTACTAAATAAAAAATGGAATGATATTATTATAAAAAAAAAATAATAATGTATAAATATAATAATAAATAAAAAAATAAAAATATGAAGTATTATGGAAAAAAAAATGAATTAAAATTTAAAAATTAATATAATTAATTGATTATTAATTAATATATAAAAATGAAATAAAGAAATGCTATAATATTAATAATAATATATTGAATATAATGAAAAATTAAATGAAATGAAGGATAATATGATATATTAAATATAATTAAAAGAATAAATATGGGTAAAAAAAAGAAAAATAAATAAATATTTAATGAAAAAAAAAATATAAAAAAAATAGAAAAAAAAATGAGATATTATATATAATAAAATAAAAAAATAAAAAATGCAATAAAAAAATGATATTTTATTAAATTAAAAAAAAAATAATTTTTATATTATATGTTTTATATATATAAATTAATATGTATGTATGATAAAATAATGGGAATAAATATAAATAAAAAAAATATAAAATTAATAAAATAAATGTATAATTGAATATGATAAATAAGTATTAAATATATTATATGAAATAAAAAATTTAAAAAACATAAAAGGAGATAATATGACATAAGAATAAATTAGAAAATATAATGAATATGATAATTGATGAGAATAATGTTTTAAATTAATAATAATAATGGATTGAATGAAAATAAAATTTAGTATGGAATAAATGTAATAAAAAAAAGTGAAAAATGAAATAATATAAAAATATATATGAAAAAAAAAATAAAAAAAAAGAAAATTAAAAAAAATAAAAAAACATTTCAAAAAAAATAAAATATATATAATATATAAGTAAAATGAAAATAAATATTAATATGAATGGAAAAATTATAAATACTAATAAATTATAAATGAAAATTAAATAATAATATAAAAATAATGCAATGAAAGTATTGATAATATATATAAAAAATCAATGTAATAAAAAAATAAAAAATAAAATAAAAAATAAAAAAAAAAAAATAATGAATAATGGATTTTGAGATAAATAGTATAAAATAATATAATGAATAATAAATAAAATGATGATTATAAATAAATGATTAATTATAATAAAGGAAAATCTTGAAAAAAATTGATTAAAAGAATATAGTAATTGTAATTAGTTAAAAATTATGATGATGATGATAATATTGATCTAAAAAAAAATAAAAAATAATGAAATTATATTATGATAAAATAAAAAATAAATGGTTATGGGAAAATATAATATATATAAATAATATAGAAAATATATAAGAAATGAATAATAGAAAAAAAATAATATTAAAATATTGAAATAATATATTTAAGAAAAATATAAAATAATATGAAAAATGAAATGTAATATATAATAATGATAATAATATAAAATATTATATAAAATAATTTAATAATAAAAAAAGTATGGCCCATGAAAAATTAATAGTAAATAATAATATAAAAAAAGAATGGATTAAATGAATAAAATATATGAATATAAATTAAACTAAAATTATAAATAAAAAATGTGAAAATTAAAATAAATTGCATATGCCATATATATAATGTAATTAATAATAATTAATGTAAATATGAATGTGAAAATTTAATTAATATAAAAATATAATGAATATGATGATTATCATAAAAAAAAAAACAAAAATGATAATTGAAATAAAAATAATAAGAAAAAAACAAAGGAAAAAAAAAATGAATAATAAATATATTTAATGGAATGATGAAAAAAAATATAATGTAATAATAAGAATATTGTAATATAAAGATAAAAATGTATTTAATAAAGAAATAATATAAAATAAAATAAAAAAAAATAAAAAATAAATGGAAGTATATGGAAAAATTAATAATGAGAAAAATTAAAAGTAATAGATATAATGATATGTAAAAATAAAGGAAAATAAAAAATAATAATAAAAAATAAATTAAGATAATTATAAATATAATGATTGGATATATGAATATTGGAAAAAAAATTGAAAAAAAATGATATATTAATTAAATAGCAAAAAAAAAAAGGATATGAAAATGGATAAATAATGAATATTATTAAAATGTAAATTCTAGATATAATTATATAATGATTAAAATTATAAATAAATAATTTAAAAAAGGCAATTAAGGGAGATAAAAAAATTAAAATATATAAAATATAATGAAATGGAATAATTATATAATAAAATTAAAGGAAATGTTTAAATAAATATATATGTGATGATAAGGGAAAAAAAGTGTATGAATGAAAAATTAAATATTGAAATATCACAAATAAGATAAATATATATGATTAATAATTAAATGATTAATTTAAAATAATTAAAAATAATATAATTGAAGAAATTGGATATGAAATAGAAATTAAAGAAAGTGAAGATGAATATAAATATGTAAGAATAATAAAAATAAAAAAATTGTTAATAGGATAATGTAAAAAAAGAGTAAAAATATATAAAAAGAATAGAAATGGAATTGAAAGAAAGATATGAATAGAAATAATTGTGATGAAATAAATAATAATTATATAAAAAAATTTAATGAAAATGAAATGGAAAATAAGGATAAAATAAGAAAGAAAAAATAAGTAATAATAGAATAATATGATATAAATGCGTAGTTAAAATGATAAAATAAGGATATATAAATATTAAAAATTAGAAAAGAAAGTAAAGTATAATAAATGAAAATGTTAGTTTGGAAATATGAATAATAATGATAAAAAAATAAAAAATTGGCTGGAATATATAAAAGAAAATTATGATTATATAAAAGAATATTTATAGATTAGAAAATTAACAATAAAAAAAATGATAATAATATATTATAAAGTGAATGAAAAAAATAAATGAAAATGGTAAAAAAAGGATATATTAAAAAAATAATAGAAAAAAAGGAATGATAAAATTAATATGGGGAAATGGAAAAAAAAAAAAGTAAAAAGAATAAAAATAAATTATATATGATAGATAAATGAATGAAATAAATAAAAAAAAAATGATAGGATAAATGGAAAGGATAAATATTTTGAAAAATAAAATAATATATTGTGGGTATAAGGAATTATAAATTTAATTTGCATTATGTATAAAAATATTGGGATATATGATAAAAAATAAAAAATATAAGATGTATTAAATATGTTTAATGGGTGAATTTTTATAATATAGATAAAAGAAATTAAATTTTATAATGATAATAAATAAGAAAAAGAAAAATATTTAAAATAATTGAGATAAATAAATTATTAGTGGTTTATGGAAATATATAGGAAATAAAAGAGAAAAATTTATGATGAAAATAAAATAAGTATAAAATATGGATAAAAAATAAAATATGATTGACATTCTATAAAATGAGTAAAAAAAAGTAAAAGTGAAAAAATAAAAAGAGAAAAATATAAAAACAAAACAATATGAATAAAAAGGATAATGAAAATGAATATATTAAAATAATAAAAATGATATAAAAAAAATTTAAAAATTAAGAATAATGGAAAATTAAATATGTCTAGAAAGGTAATTAAAAATGTAATGAAAAATATAGATATTATAAAGTAAAAAAAAAAAAAAAATAAGAGAATAAATGAAAAATTTGACAAAATAAAGGAATTTATAAGGAAATATATATTTTGATAATTAAATATGAATAAGAAAAAAAATAGTTGAGTAAATAAGTATGGGGATAGAAAATGTATATAAATACATATAAAAATAAATAAAAGTGATAAATAAGGAAATTAATATAAAATATATGAATAAAAGTAAAAATAGGTTTAATATAAATTAAAAATATGATGAAATAATAAATAGATAATATAAGTATGAATAAATTAAGATAAAAATGGATGTATAGATATATTAAAAAATAATAAGGATTGTTGAAAGAATCTAAAAAAGAGGAATGTGATAAAATAAATAATAAAAGAAAATAAATGTATTATGTAAAAATAATTATTTAGATTAATGATCTGTAATTATATAAAAATATTAAATAATAAGTAATGAAAAAGTTAATAATAATGAAAATAATAATAAGAAAATATAAGAAGAATAAAATTATCAAATAATGAAAAAATATTATTGAACATAATAAAATAAAATATGATATAATAAAATAAAATAAATAATATAGAAAAATTTTGTATTTAATAATAAATTTATGAAAATAAATAAATTAAAAATATAATTAAAAGAAAATATATAATGAGATGAAATGAATAAAAAATAAATAATTATGAGGTAAATTATATAAGTAAATTGAATGTTGATAAATTGAAAATAATATAATTTAAGTTAGAATGATAAATAATTATGATATGATATTAATTATGATAAACATAAAAAATGAAAGAATAAAAAATTTGAAAATTGAAAGAAGGAAATAAAATAACAAATGATAATGAATAAATTGATTTGGCTATTAATGATAAAATATAATGATAATATGTAAATACATGTACAAATATAAATAATGATTAAATTATGCAAATAATAATTAAGAAAAAAAGATGGTGTATATAAATGATAAAAAACATGTAAAATGTATAAAAAGTAAATAAAATAAAATTGGTGAATTATATGGAATGATAAATTTGAGAAAGGCAATATAATATAATAAAAAAAATAAAATAATGGCGATAATAAGAAATAAAATATTTTATAAATATAAGATCATATTGTAAAAAATTGAAAAATATATATAAAAATTAAATATGAACATTGTAAAATTGTATTAAGAAAATGATGTAAAAAAAAATAATAAATGAAATAAATAATATAAAAAAAAATTTATAAAATATATATGGAATAAAAAATAAAAAAAAAATAAATAAAAAATGAATATATAATAATAATAAATAAATGTATTCAATAAATAAAAAATATAATAATAAAAAAAATAAAAATGAGTATATAAAAAAAAATAATGAATGATGTATAATTATATTAATTTAAATGGAAAAAAAATATGAAAATGAGAAAAATTATGAAAATGGATATGGATAAAGTAATGATAAATAAATAATAGGATGATAAAGTATATAAAAAGAATATAATGGGGATATAAAAAAATATAAAAATTATAATTTATAAGATATAATAAAAAAAAAAAAAAAATAAAAAAACTGAAATAAATAAAAAGGTGCAATATAAAAAATAAATTAATGGGGATGATAAGAGAAAATAAAAATTTTATGTGGTGATAATGAAATGTAAATAAGAATATAAAAAAAATAAAAAAAAAAAGAAAATAAATTAAATGAATTAAATATATAAGAATATAAAGAAAAGTAATATATATTTTGATTAAATGTAATGATGAATATATTATGAAATATGAAATAAAAATGTATAAACATAATGAATGAAAAAATAAAATAAATAAGATAATTATAAAATGAAATATAAAATATGGATATTAATAATAAAAAAATGTGATAACATAAATATTTAAATTGGCAAAAAAAAATAAATGGAAGGAAAAAAAATATGTTAAGAATATGATAAAAAGAAAAATAATTAAATAATATTAATATTAAAAATAAAAAAAAAAATGAAAAATGTGATAAATGAAATAATAATATAATGTATATGATTAAAATATGATGGAAATAAAGATGAAATAAAATGTAATGCCTTAAAATGTGGAATGATGATAAAATGAATTAATAAAAAAATAATATAATAAATAATATTATATTAAAAATGTAATGTTGAAATAAGTAATGATAATAGGAAAATAAAAAAAAATCAAAAATATATAATTAAACATATTTATAATAAAATATTAATAATATATAAAAAAAATTGATATGATAAAGAATGATTGTGCAATATGATAAAATGGATTAAATGAAAAAAAAATATAAAATATATAAAATATAAAAAAAAAAAAAAAAAAAATTAAAAGATAAAATAATAAGTAAAAAAAAATAAATATGAATATTAATTGTAAATAATTGAATATATAAAAAAATGAATGGGAAATAAAAAAAATAATGTGAAAAATATTGCATTAAAAAATAAAAAAAAAAATATGAATTAATATGATATGAAAATATTATGTATATGAAATTGAAAAATGAAATAATATATAAAATGATATATAGAATATAATAATATGATGTAAGAAAAAAATAATAATGTTAAATAATGAATGAAAGGTGGAAAAATAATAGTAATGAATAAATGAATAAATAATTGTTGGTAAAATTAATAATTAATAATTATAAATACAAAATAAATGTAAAAAAATAAAATATGTATATATAAAAAAAAATGAAATATAGATTAATAATTATATAATTATCAAAAAAAAATATATTTTAAAAATGAGAAAAAGTGTACTAAAATTGATTATGATAATAATATGTAAATAATGAATATATAAATAAAAAAATGCATTAATAATAATGAAAAATAAATATTTGATAATAATATGAATGAAATAACTTGATATGAAAATAAATAAAATTTAAAATGGAAAAAAATAATTAAATGAAAATATAAAAAATATGAAATATGAATATTGAATTGAAATTATGATATTATGAAATTAATAATAAATGTAAAAATGATAAAAGTAATTTATTATGGTAATAAAGAAAAAAATTAAAAATAATGTTAAAATAAAGATAAAATAATTAAATAATGAATGAATATAAAAAATTTTAGGAAAATATGATAAAAAAAAATGAAAATGAATATTATATAAATAATGTATAATAAATATAAAAAAAAAAGATAATGAATTAATAAAAAATGGATGAAATAAAATATATAAGTGAATAAAAATTAATTTTAAAAAATGAAATAATAAAATGGAGTGAATATTGATATGTTAATAATGAATAATAAATATTATAATTGATAAAAAGCCATAATAATATGGCATGATATTACTAAAAATAAAATGATTTAATTTGTGTATAAAAAAAAAATAAAAAAAATTATAATATGTAAATGGAATGTATGTAATAAAATAATAATATATATAAGGAAATGGATTTAATAATGGAATTGAATGGGTAAATATTTGATAATTGTAAATATTATATAATATAAAAATAATTAATATAATAATTATAAAAAAATAATATGATAAAATGATTGAAAATATGAAAAAAATATATATAAATAAAGAATGTGAAAAAAAAGTATAAAGATGAAATAATGTATTAAATTGAAAAATGAATAGGTTTAGAATGATGATAATTTGCATAAAAAAAATCTGAAGATGATAAATTAATATAAAAAAGAAAATATAAAAGGAATAGAAAAAAAAAATATGAAAATGTTAATTGAATTATAAATAAAAAAAAAATAATTAATATTATAATTAAAAATGAATAATTGATGAAAATATTAATAAATAAATAGATTAAAATAAAATAATAAAATAATAATAATTGATGAATAAAAATTTAATATATTTGAAAAATTATAAAATTAATATAATATTCTATAAAATATGTGTGAAATATATATTATTTAAAAAAAAATAAATATAAAAAAAAAAAATATAAAAACTTTATTAAAATGCATGAATATGAAAATCAATGATTTATATATATATATAATAAAAATATTGAATGATTAATAATAAAGAAATAAAAATGAATAATATAAAATGAAAAATATTATGAAAAAAATTGATGTGAAATAATTTGGATAAATGCTAAAATAATAAAATAAATGAAAAATTATATAAAAAAAAAGAAAAAAATATATAATGATACAAAAAAAAAATAATAATAATGAAATAATTAATATTTAAATTAAAATGAATAAATAAAAATAAAATGTGAAATAAAATGAATTAAAAAATAGAATAATAAATAATTAATAAAAAAAAATAATTGAATAATTATAAAATATATGTTATAATAAATATAGAAAAAATGTAATATAATGAAAATTATAATAAAATATATTGGATAATGGTAATAGATATAAAAAAATTATAAAAAAATATAAATAAATTGAATAAAATAAGATGATATGATGATAAAATTATTGAAATAAAAATAATATGAAATATGATAAAAAAAAAATGAAAAATAAAAAGAAAATTAAAATAAGTGAAATAAATAAATATAATAATGGAATATAGTAATATAAAAAATAATGATATAATATAAAAAAAATAAAATATTATATAAAAATTTGAATAAAAAATGAAAATTAAAATGATTGGATAGTATAAAATGTATTAAAATAAAAATTAAAAAATAATAAAATAATATTGGATAAAAAAAATAAAATTTATTAAAAATAATTGTATAAACTAAAAAAAATAAATTAAAAAAAAATAGATGATTGAAAATTAAAAAAATGATTGAAATGTGAATGAAAAAATTTAAATGATATGGATAAATAAATATGATAAAATGATGATAATGATAAAAAAATTGTTAAAAAAAAAATAGATAAAATAATTATACAAAAATTTTAATAGGATATATAAAATATAATGGGAATTTGAAAATATTAATGAAAATATAATAAAAATAATTGAAAAATTAGAAATATAAAATATGAATAAAGAAAAAAATATGAAATAATAATATTATGATTAATAAATATAATTGAAATAAATATTTAAAAAAAATTATAAATCATATTTGATAAATTAAATTAAATTAAAAAAATTATAAAAGAATATAGATTATTAAATAAATAAATGCCGTAAAATTAAATAAAAATAAATTAAAATAAAATATTAATGATCATGAATATTAAAAAATGATAATAAAAAAAAAATGATAAATAAAATAATAAATAAAATATTGTAATAGATTGCAAATAAAATATTTAAAATTATGATTCAAAAGAATAAATATATATATGGGAGATGTAAAATTAGTTGTAAAATATATAGTTGAAAAAAATAAATAAAATGGTAAATGAAAAAAAAATATAATAAAAGATTATAAATATATAATGAAAAAATGAATGTAAAAAAAAATATAAATTAAAATTAAAAAAAAGTAATTATAAAAATAAAATGAATATGAATGAAAAAAAATTGGAAATTATATTAATATAAGAAATAAAATTTAAAATTAAAATGAAATAAATAATATATAAAAAAATGAAGTTTAAAATAATATAATATTATTATAAAAAAATATAAATGAAAATAATGAATACAGATGCGATGTAAAAAAATATGGATAAATTAAATATAAGTAAAAATAGTAAAAGTAAAAAATAAATTAAAATTTGTTGAATAAAAATGGTGATAATATACATGTAGGAAGATAAAAATATATTGCAAAAATAAAATAATTGGTAAATTAATTATGAGAATAGGCATAAAATATAAAAATAAATATGAATGAAATAAATTAATGAAAAAAAAAATTAAAATATATTAAAAAAAAAATTAAATGACCAATTGATAAATAAAAAACGATTAATATATAAATATGGATTTAATATAAAAAAAAATAATAAATGAATAGGGATGAAAATTAACAAAATGAAAATTGAAAAAATGGGATAAGTTAATGAATAAATAAAAAGAATTATATAAAAAAATAATAATGATCTAAATTATATAATAAATGCATAAATAATATTAATTATGGAAATAAAAAAGAAATATGATATATAAAATGAATAAAAATATAAGATAAAAATATGTAATCCAAAAATATAATAATATATGGATAAAATAAATACAAAATGAAAAAAAACTAAAATAATAATTATAAAATAAATGTGGAGGAAAAGAAAAAAAAAATTATAAGGAATATATATGAAAAAATAAAATAAATAAATTAAATAAAAATGAAATAATAAAAATATGAATAAAAAAAATTGAATGAAATTATAATTATAATTAGTAAATTAAAAAATTTAAATGATAAGAGATTATTGAGATAATAAAAAATGTATAGTAATGAAAAAAAGATAAAAATAAAATGAAATAATGATAAATTATAATGAGGAATAATGAATAAAAATAATGAATTATATAATAAAAAATAAAAAAATAAAATAAATATGGAATATATATAATGATGATAAATATGATATAAATTATAAATTTATAAAATAATTAAAGTATAAATAGATGTTAGGATGAATATTAATATAAAAATAATGTTATATGAAAATTGTATATTATATATTGAAATAATGATTAAAAGAGGAATAAATATTAAAAGTTGAAATATAAAAAAATTGGGAAGCAAAATATTATTGATTAAAAATTTATGTAAATGATAATAAAATAAAAAAGAAATTGATAAAAAAGAAAAAAAGTAAGATGCTAGAATGTGAAATATTAAATATATGTATGAATTGAAAAAAGATAATATAAATGGAATTAAAAATATATTAATAAATGATATGTAGATTTAAATAATATAAAATTAATAATTGATATAAGATGAAATTATTTAATTAATGTATAAAAATATAATGATAAAAAAAAAAATAAAGGATAATAAGTAAAAATCAATATGGGAATATAAAAAATGGTATAAAATGTAATATATAAGAAAAATGAAAAAAAAAAAAAAATTATATGAGAAATATGATGAATGGATTTTTAGTAAATGCTATAGTATAGAAAATTAAAATATAATTAGTAATAAATAATATATGGATAAATATACATGATAATAAAGTAATTGAAATAATTAAAATGAATATGAAAAAATATATAAAAAAATAATACCAGAATTAATTATATGCAGTAAAATGAACTTTAAAAAATTAAAATAAAAAAAAATAAGAGTAAGTAAAAAAATAAAATAAAAAAAATGGAAAATGATATTTATGTTAAATAAATAAAAATAATTGATGTTTTGAAATAATGATAAAATTTATGTAAGAAAAATTAAAGAGGATATTAAATAAAAATTAAATAAAAATTAGTGTATTTTAATAAAAAAAAATTATATTTTGGTATAATGAAAAGGTGCAGAGAATGAATAATAAATAAATAAAAATATATGAAAAAAGAAAAATTGTAAAATAAAATAATAATTGGTGGATAAATAAATGGGTAAGAATGAAAAGTATAAAAAAAAAATATTAAAAAATAAGAAGAATTGTAAATAAAAAATATAAAAAAAAATTTTGAGAAAAAAAAAAATTAAAATATGAATAATTAAAAAATGTAAAAAGATAATTAAAGAAATTCTATGATTATGATCATAGAGAAATAGATAATTATTATATGATTGAGAATTTATGAAAAAAACTAATATAGTATATTTGGAAAAAAGAAACATGAATTATAATGAAATAAAATGGATTTATATTTATGATAATATATAATAAAATGAAATATTATAATGTAAATAGTAAAAAATTAATAAAAATATGAATGAAATATAGGAAAATTATATGAAAAAATATAAAAAATGAAATAAAATGATTGAAATAGTAAAAAATTAATGAAAATATATTTGTAATTAGATAATAAATATAAAATAAAAATGAAATTTTTATAATTATAATACACATGAAATGATTTGGTAATAATTATAAATATAATGAGAAAAAATTAAAATAAGATATATAAATAAAAATATATAATAATTTTTTTAAAAAATAAATATATATTATTAATAGTAAGTATAATAAAAAATGCAATTAATAATAAAAAAATGAGTGTATGGGTAAATAATATAGGAAAGAAATAAATAATATAGTATAAATATATGTATTAGGAAAATAAGTTGATAAAAATATGTATAAATGTATAAATGAAAGCATATTATGATAAAAGTAAATTAAATATAAATTTGATAAAGAAAAAAAAAAAATAAAGAGGAATAAAAAATATTAAAAAAAAAATTAAAAAATTTAGTGATGTAAAATATTTTAAAAATAAAATTGGAAAAATATATGGTATTGGAAATGAATGAATAAATAGTATGATAAATAAAAAAAAAAAAGTATTTGAAAATTATTAAAAAATATAAAGAAGAAGGTATTATTGAAAATATAATGGTATGATGGATGCCTGATAAAGTATTAAATATGTAAATAAAAATGAGGTGGATGATAATAAAAAAAAAAAAATATAAAAGAATTATAAAAAAAAAAATATTTTAAATAAAAAAAATAATAAATTATTATCTTTAATAGATATATAATAAAAAGTGAAATAAAAAAAAATAATGATAAAATATAAAAATAATGTAAAATAAAATAAAAGATAAAAAAAAGAGATATAAATAAAAATTATAAAGATGAATGATTTAATTTATGGAAGCAAATATAATGTAAATATTAAATCTAAATAATATGAAAAAAAATTATATATATAAAAAAAAATTAAAAATAGAAAAATATTGTAAAATGAAATTGAACAAAAAAAAAAGTTATAAAAAAATTTATGATATATAGTGAATAATATATATTATAATTAAAAAAAATATTTGTAAATATATAATGAAATTAAAAAGTAAAAAAAAAAAATATATAAATGATTGAAAAAAATGATAAAGAATGGTATAATAAAATTAAAAATTAACATATTAAAAAAAATACATAAAAAATATGAAAATATATAAATCAATGATATAAATAAAATATGAGTAAAAATTATAAAGATAAAATAAAAAGCATAAAAAAATGGATAATGATGAGAAATAAATAATTGAGAATGGTAATATGAATAAAATTAAAATAAAAAAAATAAAAATAATAAAGAGGATTAGATATTGGGAATATTTAATAATAAAAATATAAAATTAAAAAAAAAATAAAAAAAAAATAATTATTAAATTAAAAATATAGGTGGTAAAAATAATAATATAAATAAAAAGAAAAAAAATAAAATATAAAATGAAAATATAATTGTACATTAAAGGATAAAAAATATATAAAAAATGAAAATAATTATAAAATAAATATAATGTGGGAAATAGAAATATAATAGATAGTATAATAAATAAATTATAAGATTGAAATGAATATTCAAAAAGATATAATGATGGAAAAAATAAAATGATATTGACAATAATAATAAAATAAAAATATTTGATAAATAAAAAATATATATTACTATTGTTTGGTGGATAATGATATAAGTAAAAAAAATAAAAAATGTTTGAATAAATTATATGATGAATAAAAAAATAAATTATAATAAATAAAAAATAAAAATATATATTAGTAATGCCATAATAAATGGTTATAATAATAAATGATAAAAATAAATAAAAAATGAAATGATAAATGATGAATAAATGATAATATATTAAAAAATAATATAATATGTTAAATTATGAAAAGATAATGAATAATGATATAAGTAAATAAAAAATAATTGATTAATATATATAAAAAAAAAAAAAAATTAAATATAGATAAAAATGGGAAATAATAATTAATGTATATATAATGAATAATAATTGTGTTTAGGAAAATGGAATATATATAAAAATAAAATAATAGATATTAAAAATGATAAAAAATTAAAGGATGAATAAAAAGATTATAGATATTGAGTATTATAATAAGGAAAAGATATTTATATGAAAAATATAATAATAATGGATGAATAAAATGCTTGTGTATAAAATAATTTAAATATGAAAAATAAAAAAAGAAAAAAATAATATGATGAAATAATGTAAAAACAAATATAATTATAACTAATAAAAATAAAAAAATAATCATATGAATAAATATTATAAATAATAAAAATAATTAATAATGAATTAAAATAAAAAATAAAAATATGAGATAAAATTATATATATTAAATATAAAAATAATAAAATGAAAAATATAAAATACAAAAAATATATATATAATAATTAAATAATTGAAAAATAAACAGATATAATAAAATAAAAAAAATATAAAGTTATAAATATAAAAAAAAAAATTAATAAAATTAATAAATGTAATGAAAAAAAAATGAAAAAAAAAATGCGAATAATAATTAAATTATAAAATAAGATTATTGAATAAATTAAATAAAAAAAATAAAATAATAAATAAATATTATATTATAATAATATGCTATATAATTTAATGACAAATAAAAAATAATATAAAAAAGAAAAAAATAAATAAATAATTAAAAAAAATTAATAATATTAAATTGAAAATTATAGATAAATGCAAGAGTAAATAAAAAAATGAATATAAATTTGAATTTATATGATTCAAATAAAAAAATAATGTAATAAATAATTAATAAAATTTAAAATTATATAAGATAATAAAAAATAAAATAATGGGGGTAATAATGTTGTAAAAAATTAGATAATTATGATTTAAATATGATGAAAATATGGAATAATGATAAATTATTAAAAAAATATGATTATAAATAAAATTTATTAGTTGAATTCATGATATAAAATATATAATAAATGAAATAAAAATAAAAAATTAATAAAAGAATAGATATGTTTAATAATAAAGAAAGAAAATAAAAATAAATGATTTAATGTGAGAAAATGATAAAAAATAAAAATTGATTAAAAATATGATAAAAAAAAAAATAATAAATAAAAAAATATATATTAATAGTAAATATGAAAAAATAAGAATATTAAAAAATTAATGTAAATTAAAAATTAAGATAAAAAGAATTTGATAATGAAAAAATTAAGTAAAAAATATTATTAAAATTGTAAATATAAAATTTTATGAAATATAAAATAAAATAGAATAAAATAAAAATAAAATAAAAATATATTATAAAAAATTGCATTATGATATAAGGAATGGATGAAAAAAAAATGTGAAATTTATAATGATTTAAAAATGATAGTATTATAAAGATAATGAATAAAATTAATAATATATATGGAATAATGGAATTTGTATAATGATATATAAAAATAAATATGAACAATTATAATTTGAAATTAAATAAAAAAATTATGAGAATTAAAATGAAATGAATAATATAAAAAATGCAAAAAATATATAATAAAATGGATTAACTAAAATAATTATAGAATTAAATAAATTAATAAAAAAAAAATTGAATAAATTAAATATAAAAATTAGAAAATAAAAATTGATATATTATGATATATATAAATTATATTGAATTATTAAAAAATATTTATAATATATAAAAAAATTGAGTATTATAAAAGTACATAATATGGGAATGATATATATATTTATGAAGTTAAAAATGCATTATTATATTAGGTGTTGATAAAAATATGTAAAAGAAATAAAAATTAAAAATAATAATAAAAAAATACAAAATTATAAAAATATATGATATGGGTATGAATGAAATTAAAATTAAAAAAATAAATATTAAAAAAGAATGGAATAATTAAAATATAAAAATAATAAATAATATTGATAAATATGAATAAAATTGAAATAAAAAAAAATATTTAAAGATAGATAATATAAATGATAATGAAAAATAATTTATATATTGAATAATAAAATAAATAAATAATGAAAATTAATTATTATGATGAATGCTAATGTGAATGTTAATATAAATGGTAATGATTATAAAAATATAAAGAAATTTATGAAGATATAAATGTGAAATATGTTATATAAATATGATGGAAGATAATAAACATGAAAAAATAAGTAAATAATATAGTGTTGGCTGAAGAATATATTTAATGGAATTATATGATTTTAAGAAAAATTATAATATGAAAATATAAAATTTATAAAAATTATTATAAAAAAATTATGATTAAAGTGATAAATAAACATAATTGAATAAAAAAATGAAAAAATAAATGAAAAAGATATAAGCTGAGTAGATTATAATATTATGGTGAATAAAAATATAATAAAATGATGAATAATTAAAAAAATTAAAAAAGAAATGAAAAAATAAAAGATGAATAAATTAATTTTTTGATATAATTAAAATTATAAAAAAATAAAAATAAAGAAAATAAAAAATAGAAAGGAAATGAATAAAAAAACAATGAAAATTAAATTGCAATGTTGAATATATAAATAAAGTAATTAAAAAATTAAATGATAAAATGAGCGCATTGAATATAAAGAATTTATGTTAATAAAAATATATGAAATATATAATAAATATAGAAATAAATATAAAAATAATGGAAATGATAATAATATAAAATATTGAGAATTAAATAATAATAAGATAGATATATAAAATGAATAAATAAAAGATGAGTAAAATAAAAAAAAATAATTGTAATAAAATAAAAAAATATAAAAATAATAAAGAAAAAATGGATTGAGATAAAAATGATAATATATTAATTAAAAAATTATTGTAATAATATAATTAATTATGATAAATGGTAATTAAATGAATATAAAATAATGGATAAAAATATTAAAATGATGTATAAAAAAAAAATATGGTGAAAAAATATGAAAAAGAAAATAGAATTAAAAAATGATAAAAAAGTATGGTCAAAAAATAATGTAAATAAATATGAAGTAAAATAAAAAAGATAACAATATGAATAAAATTTAAAATATAAATCAACTTAAATAAATGGAAAATAATTATGCATATGATTATTTATAAATAATGTAAATAAAAAAAAAATGAATAAAATTTGCTGATATCTTCACCAAAGGTCTTCCCTCAGCTTTGTTTGAAGATTTTCGCTCCAGTTTGAGCATGCGGCCTCCTCCCGCTCTAACTGTGAGGGCGTATTAGTCAACATTGAAAGTCAAGTCAACATTCAAACATTCAAGTCAAGTCAAGATATTTATTAGTCAAGACATTTATTATTCATTAATTTGTATTGGGCCTAAGCCCATGGTAATCATTTCAGAATGTTCTCTTGTATCGTATATATAGGATAGTTGTTATCAATAACAATTAAGGAATCAAATTAGCATTCAATAGTGAAGATCAACTGATGAAAGTATTAATATCGAGTTTATAGTAATGTGCTTGCGGCCTAGGATGGGTTTTTTTGGCAATTGATGAAGACGAAGAGAACAATCAAGAAACTGAACTAATAAGGTAATTTTACCCATTGTTATAAACTTATATGCGTTAATGTCTACCATTGAACATTCTATTAGAACTAAATTTTCATCATAATTCTCTCACTACGTGTTTAGCTTTTTAACACCATAAAATGATCTAAACCTCAGAAACTTATTAGTCTTAGATCAAGATTCATAACAATACGTCTTACAGTCCAACTTAATTTTCATTTTGACACATATCAATATATCAACTATACTTTGATACATGATAGTTTAAGTGGTTAAAAGTTGATAAAATTTGGTAATGTTACTATGATACGATAATGCTTTTTGGTTCTATTGTTCTAATCGGTTGATCACAACGCATGAAATTAAATGGCAAAGGATATGCGATGAGTTATAAAGGAGTTCTAAGGGCATCCACTATGGTGGACCTTTAAAAAGGTTTATAAATTAGTCACCTCTTACAATATCATTAATTTATAAATTATAAACCTATTCTTACTATGATAAACTTGTTTGAGGTTTTAAAATTTGTTCCAAACTTAAATTAAATATTATAATGGTACATAAATTCTTGGACCTCTTCAAAATCGTAGACCTTTTCATGCCACCTAGACATGAAATGGTTCCTCACTATGGTAAAAAACTTCTTAAACCTCTTCATAAGTTTTTAGACCTATTCTTAAGACACCATAGGGATGCTCTAAGTTGGAAGATGATTAGCCGATTAGACATTACAAAAAATTAGGTTTAATGCACTTATATAGATTTACCTTACTACATCTTATTTTATCTTTAATTTTTTATTTTTATTATTTTATTAATTATCATTATTAGGTAGTATTTGACAAATGGAAAAACAAAAACTTTGGTAAAGTACCTTTGCATCACTACTGAAGGTGATAATTTTGACCCGTTTACTTATACTAGTTGGTTACCCGCACATAGCGGCGGTAATAGAAAATTTACTAACTCAACTCTTTACGCAATTTCCTACCCGTTTAGTAATTTCGTTTCACAACACTTTAAATGTATGTGTTCGTTGTATGTGTTCGTTTGGATTTCCCGTAGCTTTCCCGCAACACCATATTAACATCATCATTCTCGCATGTAAAGAGACAACCCACTCTCCGAAAGTATATAGTTTTAACGTATCAAGTTTATATTTAATTAAGGTTAAAGTTGTAAAAAATATAAATCAACATAAAATAAACCCACTAAAAATGTAAAAAACAAAAAAATTATAAAATATAACAAAATGTATGTTGAATTAAAGAGCACAAAATTTTAAAAAATATGGTGAAATTAGATCATAATAAAATTAAATTGATAAAAAGATATTTCAATTTGAAAATAAAAGTGATTTTTTAATCAAAAGGTGACACATGTCACTTTTTGATGTAATTCCCAAAAATAAGATGGATGATCAAGATTGCACCTCCTTATCTTAATTTTTAATGGGTCCCACATTATAAATGTTTTATATAGTAGTATAGATATAATTAACTTAATTAAAAGATTACTTACCTTGTGGGATTATTGTTATAAACTTAACTCTTGAATAAGAACCTTAATCTTCCAGTAATTGCTCACTTGACAATCTTTGTCTTCCCTCCTTTTTTTCCTTTTCTAGACCGACCCACACAAACACAGACAAGAAT
>BQNB010005634.1:48978-97628 GCA_026074375.1 Tanacetum coccineum
TATTGTAAACGTTTTTACATTTTGTTATTATCAAAACGTTGAGAGGTCAAAAAATATAAATAACGTTTTTAGGCATTATATGTATTAACATGGGCCTTATTGGGCCTAAACTTACACACTAGTAGGCTTTAAGCCCAAAACTTAGGCCCAATTAGCTTAAGTAATTCCCGTAGACTATATTTTCCTATATAAGGCTCGAGAATAAATAATGACAATCACTTTACTAAAAATGAGCTAACAGTCCTTGGTTTATTCGCAACAATCCACTTATTCTAAAAAAGTAGGATCCAGATGTGAACTTATTCAAAGAAGATGTTGGTAATGTTCTGGTGTGGGTTAAACTACATGGTGTCCCTATAACAGCGTTTAGCGAGGATGGATTGAGTGTCATTGATACTAAACTTAGTACTTGGCTCGTACACATCTGACATGTGCAAGCAAGCATAGGTTAGGTCAAGTTATGCTGAAGCAATGATTGAGTTTCGGGCCGATGTAGAGTTGAAAGATACTATCATGGTGGCTATGCCTTAACTCCTGGAATGTTCATGCATGAGGGGTTCTATATGTTGCTACTATTTGTGTCTCGAAGTTATGAGTGGAGGAAACCTCATTAGATGTTTTGAGTTGCAAGGTTTGTTGGACACCCTTCTATAATGAGTGTCGAAGAAATTGAGAATTTTGTTGGCTCCTGCGGCCGTCTCGCCTATCACCCCCGGCTCCGCTCCGCCTCTCCTCATCACCTAGACAAGCTACTAGAGGTGTTACGGTTGGTCCAAAGTTTAGTTTTAAATCAACTAAACAAATCTATATACTTGTTTCTAATAAGAATGGTGCAATCACTAGTCGTAAAAAGAAACAGACTGAAGTCTCTAGACAAGATGTCAGTAACTCAAACCCATTTGATGCATTTAATTCGATTGAAAATGATGATGACCTGGGTACTAATAGGGGGATTTCAAAGTCGGTTGGGATGAGGTCCTTAAATGTAGCACATGGTAGTTCAATTAATACTCCTATTATAGATAAGATCGATAAAATAGAACGCCAAATGCTTGATGGTAAACTTATGTTTGTGGATGATGACAGGAACCCACTTGTTCCTACGGGTAATGTGGATAGTGAAAGTGAAGTGGAAGTGGTGTTTGATGAAACCGCAAATTTAATGGCTTCAACGAGTTTTAAAGGTGAAAGTGGCAGTGGTTATGGTACTAATAGCCTATTGGAACAATGGAGGAAAATAAAACGGGATGATGACTACGACGCGTATGATGATGATTTGTATGAAAGTCATGATATGTCTAATCATCTTCAGGCTATTTGTGATGATTTAGATATCACGGTCCATGGTCGGAAGAAGAAATAGATTATTTTTTATATTTGTTGAGTCAAATGTAATCTAGTTATAGTACTACCTCATTTGAAGTAGTTATGCTTGTTATGTTCGTTTTGTGGCTATGTAACAGGCTGAGGTGTGGGATTCACCCACATCGTTTGTACTGAATTGTTTTTTGAAGTAATACATTTACCAGAGAAACTCCTTAAAAAAATACTATTTACTGTGTATTGTAACATTTTGTGATGTATTCTCATAATATAGTGTAATAAATCAAGATGCCATGTACTATTTATAGTGCATGATAGCATTATAAATGTACTGTATTATTAGTATATCATTTGACATTTTTCAAAAAAAATGTTATAGTTAATGTCACTTCAATGCACCTTTCAACTATCTCTTTAGTCTCCTGAAGTTAATGACAACAAAACGAGAGTAATAAATTACCCAGCAAAATTCAATGTTGCCACCTATTAATTATTTTAAGAAAGTTTCGATGCACAAGCTAAAACTGAGACTAATAATAAGCCTGAATGCTCTTTGTTTTCTTCACATAAAAGGATTGGTTATAAAAAACATAGAACTTATACTTTTGATCATCAAAACTTTTTTTTCTTAATTTGCAATTTTTTTGATAAAAAGTTATGGACTCCATGGCTAGTGGCTCTCAAGTTTCTGTTAAAGCTAAGCAGCCAGACACACTACATGCTTTTCATGCTATTCCAGGGTCTCAAGGAGCCTCTAGTGGTTCAGACTCTGAACTAAACACTCAGAGTGTTTCTAAAATGATGGCCTCATTGGCGTTAAACCCATTGGCGAAGGATTTCATTCCATCATCTAGCTTGCCCATTAATCCAATCCCAGGTCTTAATCACCTTGCCCCTCCTTATCATCAGATGTATCCTGGGGTGGAGATTCAAGAGTACCCCAATCAACACAGCAGCGTATATATCTCTTGCCTTTTTTACCTAATTTGATTTTTTAGATATTAGGTTAATGTGCATAGTTGATCTACTGCTTTTTGATTGAATAAATGTTGTTTGATATGTTTGTAGGATTTTTCATGATCATACAATTTTTCTTTCATTATTAGAGTTTCCTACATAATAGAAAATGCTCATGCGGATCAAAAAAAAAATTCGTGATTGCTTTTTTGTTGTACATGTAACCATAATGACGCGCCACTTATTATAGATCAAATGTAAATGCATGCAGAGTTATTTGATGATGTTAAGTAATTTTATTTTGTATGGGCGTCTTATACATGTTAAATTTCTTTCAAATGGCCCCATTGGTGAAAAACTACCATTTGGCTTGTAATATATATTTGAAAATTTTATTTCTTTAAATCCAATATCAGAATTAGGTACTCGTGTATTATGGTAAAATAGTCATCTTGTATGGTGCACATTTTGATCACCTTCTCTTAGTTTGCATACGTGGTTTCCTGAGTCTGTTTGTTAATATACGTGTGATACCAGTTGATGCTTTTTCAAGTAATAGATTGCAAGTATCTACCAATTTCTAAATTTTCTTTTTTAATATTGGTTGTCTGCTTTGTTCTCAAACTTTGTGCTTGAAAAGTTATTCTCAATTCTATTACATGTTGAGGGATTTTTTAACAAGCATGAGCATATTAAAATGAGGTCTCATTAGAGCTTATCGTTACTTATCAATGTTTCGGTTCTTGTTATTTAGGTTTCTCTTGTGTTCTCCATGCATTTAATATACGTGTCAAAGTTTCATTACGGGTTTTTTCTTATGTGTTAATGTACCTTCTTATATCTTTAAGAAGCTTTTATTTGTTGTTGTGAAATTAACATGCTAGATTAATGTAATTTTTTGGTATATATGTATGTTATTTATGTATTAAATTGTTTACTTGTGTTTGAGGTTTAGTTAAACTCAAGTAGTAACTCAAGGAATCATCTTGGAGTTGAGGAAAATATATTGACCTTTTGATTCTCAAAAACTTATATGAGCATTGCATATTGTTAGGAATTAAACACTTCAGAGTTAGTACTGCTAAGCTAACAGTTAGTACTGCTAGAAGAAAACAGTTCATACTGATCAAGATTACAACTGCCGGTACTAAATCAGTCAGTTAATACTGCTAGAGTAAGTTAGTAATGCATGTACTAATTGAAGACTATTGAAGAACTTACTACTGCTGGTTATAGAGTTGTTACTACTGGATCAAGATTACTGCTGTTGGTGAGAAAGTTAATGCTGCTGAAAGTCTTCTTGTTGTTTCAACTGAAGTTAATGCTGATTAGTTTTGGGTAAAATGTGTTTAATCAACTGTTAAATTCTAAGAATCTACTACAAGATTTCTGATTAATGAGCACCAGCTTCTATGTTTACGCAAATTCAAACAAAAGCTTTAGTCGCTAACCATATATTTGAAGTTATCAGGATGTGCATAATCAAACCAACAAGATCATAAAATATATTGAATTCATTTAAATCAGCTTTTGTAGATTTGGTTCACTAGTAAATTAGGTTAGCAGAGGCAACTTATTATTTAGATTATTGGTAAATATATAACTTTCCATTTGTTCAGGGTAACCCTTTACCTAAAAAAAAGATCACCGATACTTGCACACCATAAAAATTTGTATGTTGTATACTCGTAAAGTTCTCTCCTTGTAAAGTTCTGAAGTTCCAAACTTGTTATGCCAGTGGAAAAATCACTACAACAATGAGAGTCGAGAAGTCAGATGTCGTACTCGCCGTATTGTTTTTGTTTCCAATATTGACAATAATGTGAGTAAGCGCGTATTATTTTCTAAGGATATTGTTACTGGTCTAATGTACATGTGTACATTTTGCTTGATCACTTTTTATATATCTCACTTACAAGTCACTGAAGTGCAACTTGCTGAACTTTTTAGCAACCAGGGACAAGTAAGTCTCTTCATCTCAATTTAGTCTAGATAATAACATATGTTGTTAATTAATACATTAATCGTCAACACCCTTTTACTGAAAATCTTATATTTTATGAGTTATGTTAAATGATACTTCATGGTTTTGATGAAGGTTATGGACTGTCGGATTTGTGGGAATCCATATTCAACTCTTCGCTTCGCATTTATTGAGTTTGCTGATAAGAGTAAGTAAGTTAGAATATGTCATCTTGTGTGTGCGTTTAATTAAATCTTTGAATGCTTATATATAGTCGTTCATTATGTACACGCAGACTCTACACAAGCACAGGGTAAAATTGGGAATCTCTAAAATTAGGGTCACGCGTTCAAAAAGTGCCATCCTTCCTGTGAATCCAAGTTATGTTCCACAGATATATAGTTCTATTAGTTATGAAGTGTAATTTTTTGAAAGTTACCACCAATTTTTTTATGATGCTTTATATGTTTTCATGATTGAATGGAATTCAGTCTAAGGATGAGATGGAGAAATATGCGAGAATAGTGTGTTGTACTAATATTGACAATCAGGTTTGGAGCTTAATACTTTTCCCATTGATCGAGTTATCTTAGAGTATAGGTATTATGATCAATTACTTCTTCCGTCCCATAATTAACAATTGGACATATTTCCATATGTATCTGGGACAGGGAGCAACTAAGAATTGGATTTCAGGGATGGAATTCATGCAACATCCATGGCATTTATTAAGTTTGTGACGGTAATATCTGGTGCCCGTGTGAAGCAATTTTCATCTTTGCATTATTTAACAATACTTTATATTAGACATTTTTATGACTAGCATCAACTAGAGAACAAGAGATTATCTATACCACCAGACCTAAACAAAGAAACTAATAAAATGAAATAAGAACTGAACAACACTTAAATTACATGATTAGTTATTCAATCAGACCATTTTAGATGAACTTTGTTACATCTGTTATATATCTACCCACATGGAAGCCATAACCTGAACCCTTTGTAATAAGATTAGCAAAGAAGCAAAAGACTTAGCTGATTAAATACATTCTTAAAAGATTAGGCGGGACATCTCCTAAGATAGTCCCCGATTAATCCTATCACAATTAAGAATCCACATAATGATCTTTAGTTTATTATACTCTTTCTTAGGGAATCAAAAGCAGTGGTGATCCTGTTAATAACCCTAGCTAATGGGACTTACCTACTTATTGTTTGACGGTGTTCATATATGGTAGGCCACTATTCAATTTCTTTATCAGTTATTTAGAGCAGTATTGCTGAACATAAACGGGCGTCACTACCGGTCCAACTTAAGCTCATAATTAAAGACAAAGACAGATACGTTATTTTGATTCTGTGGTCTAGTAAATATTAAACACGATATGGGAGAGCTATTTGGTATCTAGATTACTTGGTCCGTATCACTAGATCAGTTGAATGATAGATTCGCATATTAAACCATAAACAAGTATAAGGTGATTAAACATAATTAAAACAATCACGATAAATTAGAAATCGCATTTTAAAACAAGCCAAACATATGACTTTCTTTAAGATGGCTAATACCAAGGTATTAGCCTTTCAATCCATTGTAATTATACAAGCGTAATCAAACAATTGAAATCGAATGATTAAGAGTTAAAAATTACACAATGTCTTCTATGGATTTGTGATCAATGCTTGAACTTGGTGGCTGATCTTCTCTTCTAAAAGTCATCTTTAATGAGTATGGTATAAAGAATATGATATTACACACTGAAAACTCATTTTTGAGTCTTCTATTTATAGTGTCTGAAAAAGACTCGATACGCCGTATCCGGCAAGGTCGATACGGCGTATTAGGTTGGATTCCTTGGAGTGCACCTATGTTCATAACCAATCGTTGATATCATTCCTAATTTACTTAATTTACTGTATCTTCGAATTGTTATTTCATGGATAAGGCATTTGTAGACAGATGAGATAGCGTTTTGGGAATTGGTCAAACGCATTTTCTTGTGAAGTTTGGCGCGGATACGCCGTATCATCTCTTTGTTGTGAATACGGTGTTTGATCTAGAAAATCAGTATTTCTTCAATATCTTCGTTTTAGCTCCAAATTATGCGCTATTTAGCTTGTCTTCACAAAACACTCATGAATTACTGCATTTATCAACTTTAAAGCAATTAAGTACCAAATAATGCAATAATTATATAAAAGTGGGCAAAACAGATGGGATAAATGATATAATAAAGTGACATTATTTGATGTCATCAAATATCCCCCACTTGAATCCTACTTGTCCTCAAGTAGACCTTAGAAAAAGTTCCAGTTTATGAAAATGTGTCCCAACCGAAGTTGAGGTTTTTCCTTTTAAGCATCGTTTTGTCTTAATCACCTGTAGATAACCAAGCTCCTCACAAAATATGGAAATGAAAACACTCAGATCACTCGACTAATCTAGGGTGCAACATTTGATTGGTACGCTCAATTGCTCGGTCGTGATTAGTTTCGTATCATAGGCTTGGCAAGGATACACATCTCCACCGCTAAAGCTAAGGAGAAACAAGTCAAAAGATAAATTGGGTTAAGAAGGCTTAGGGTTGATCATTCAACAGTCTTTCACCATAAGTACCACACCAACAAGGCAGCTGTATCGTACATACACGGCCGTAACGACGGAATAGACATATACAATCCGATCACATCCCTGTTCGTGTTTAACCAGCGGTTAGGATGAAGAATGATATAGGGTAGGGAGCTTCTAACTTTCACCGAAAGTCGTCATCCAACAAGGCAGCTGAGACATGCATACATGGCCGTAACGACGGAATAGACATGCATGCTCGAACAAGTCCTCGTTCGAGTAGACACTAAGGTTAGTTGCTAGGAAAGGGAAGTAAAATGGGTGTTAAACAAAATTTACAAAACAAATAGATTAAGCCAACAAATAAGGTACGGTTGCTAGTAACTTTCCCCCGACCGTTCCATGACAAAGACTCGAACATATAGACAAACGCCTCGATCACAGAAATGACAAAGACAACCTAAGTTGGCGTTACCATAACGGTCAACTTCCCTTACATCCCGCTCTTTACATACTTTTACATAATAAGTGGTGATATCGGCCACTTTTTACAAGACTTTACATCGTTGATTTTTGTAACGTATCAACGAATAATCGATCCTTCCAAGTGATTCCTTCGGTATAAACTTTTTTGAACCGACTATTTTTCTTCCTTCTTTCTTTTTTTTTCTCTTTTTTTTGCAATACATCATAAATCTCGGTTTTATTCCACCGTCTTCACTATCATAATTCATCCGGATAATTTTTTCCTTGTAACATTTCTTCTTCGGACATGATTCATAATCGCGAAAGTAGCGAAACTTACGAGCTACATATTTTTCCCATTGCATTGTGCAATTTCCCGGCCATTACAGAGATAGAAAATTTTCACATTGACACAGGAAATACAAAACTTTACACGAAAGCAACTAGCAACATTGATTAAAATAGGCTTAAACTACACGGTAGGCTAAGGTGCAAAGGTGTAACGAAACATATAATATGGTGTAGAAAAAGAAAAGAATGGCTCAACAGGTTATTCTAGGGGAATTTACTCTAAAAATGAGAGTAATCAAGGGTTACACGGGATTTAAATAACCAGAGTAGTTAGTTAATTTTACGACATGTAGGCTATTTGGTTTAATCCTAAAAATTTATCAGTTGAACATGTTCCTCCATCTAAATCCATTGTACTAATCATTGCGGTCTCGAGTGATATACGAGGCCAAGTTCTAAATTCCACTACATCACCGGCACACTCATAATATGTATCAAGGGTTATAGTGCGCTAGGTAATGTAACTAGTGATTTTTACAAAAGTCATGCTAAAAATTTTTTAATTTGGCCTATTTTTAAGCTCGTATCATGTTATTTTGTAAAAGAAGACAAGTACGTTCTAATTCTCCACCCCCACTTAAATTATACAACATCCTCGTTGTATAGATAAAACAATTAAATAATAAGGGAAATAGAATTAGAACGGAAAACTCCCTGATGTTTTGCTCGTGATAATTTTCCAAAATGAGTTCTTGAGCAAAAAGTGTGTTGACTAGGGCTTCAGCATGCCCGAATGAGTTCAACACGTGTCCTTTTCAGAATATACCATATCATAGTTTCAGCAAGGTCCTGCATAAAGATTAGAAGACAAGTGCAATTTCTATCTCGCTATAATGGTACAAGAAAACAATTAAACACACAACTGTACAGGGATCAATACGCCGTATCCCAAACCCTAGGATACGCCGTATGGTGCCTGTAAAAATAATTAAATTACTGGAAATTAAATATTAAGTTTTAAAAACTGATAACATCCAGACATCTCTATATACCGTATCCAGAGGGGTTCGATACGCCGTATAGAGTGTCTGGGAAGACAGACGCGTGCAACAAACAATTAAAATGCGACAAACAATTAAAATGACCGGGTTGTCTCCCGGGAAGCACTTTTGTTTCAGCTGGTCTTTAAGTTCGACCTTTTTCGTCTTTCTTCATCTTGAAATGGTTTTGAAATTTTGAACCTGTAATCAATTAATGAGTCGTGTTGCTGAACTTACTGCCAGTCTTGATTCTATCACACACAAATAAACTAAGATCATCATATAATATATCAAAAAGGAAACTGGTAATCAAAGTGTCATAAGTGTAATATACATTACAGATCCACAAAAAGATAATAATAAAAGGGGAAAGAGATCAAGGGTCGGGCTGAGCATCGGTATGAGGGGCTGCGGAGGTGTTAGCCTCGCCTGTCCTAGGCCTAACACGTCTCTGGTAGGGCATCCGTAAGCTACCAACAAGGGTGCTATTGAATGCCCGATAAGTATGGCCGATGACGTCCATGAGCTGTGTCATGCAGGAGATCAGCCAGGTGGAGACTCTAGACTGCTCGGTGGTAAAGCTCTTGACAACTCCTCGCAAGCCTACAACATCACGTCGTAAGCCATGCACCTCCTCCTCGATCATTTCGATCCTCTTTGATATAGTCTGGGGATGAGGAGCGGGTGGAGGTGGTGGAGGTGCATGTGCTGGTGCTGGAATCTCCTGTGCGCCCTCCTCGACTGCCAGACCAGCCTCATCGGCCTCATGGGCACCAGCCGCAGCACCCTGCTGCCTCTTTGGTCCCTAGGCTACCCAAGCCCATGTGTCACCGAACCTTGAACATATGTTGAGCCTCCCAAGCTCATGTAAATCAATCAACGGGAGCTCTCGAGTGACTACCTGCAACCCTCTCAATCCCTTGTCACTGACAAGGCCAAAATGCATAGCCAAACCCCCAATGAAGTGCCCTTCTGAAAACCTGGCCCTACTCTTCCTCCCCTCAGCATGCCTAAATAGATACTGCGCTAATAGATGTGGGACGTTAGTAGTCCCTCGGTCCATGCTATGGAGGTAGAAGAGATCAACACCGGTTACCTTCTCAGGTGCCTGCCCCCTACCAGAAATACTGTAAGCAATCATCCTGTGGCACAATCTCCTCACATGGTCTCGAATAAGAACATAAGAAGGGGCGAGGCCCAAGAAGTCTCTGTCAGAAGAGATCTCGATCTAATAATCCCTAAGATCCCCCTTGTCAGGGATCAATCTATCACTGCCATCCCAGTAGACTCCGAACCCAGCCTCTGCCAACTCCTGCTCTGTGTGTAATCCCAATGACAAAATAAACTGTCTCCATTTCATCCTCCTCCTAATACCTCCTAACTAAAAACACAGCGTATCAGCAACATCCAGACCCATCTATGTATCACTCATCCTGCAAGTGCTGAGAAACTCCAGAATGAACTCGCGGACCAAAGGTGCTCAGATCCCAAATAGTCTCCTCCAAGCGTGACTCACGAACACCTGCTGTCCCTCTTCAGTATACACCATCCTTAACCTAACTACCAAATCCTGCCTCATCCCGAGAGTCAAGCCCTCAAAATCTAACACATGAACCCGGTTAACCGACCTGCTCCATATTGTCTCGAGCCTCTGCTTGTAACTATGTATGATACCCTCGGTGTATCCCTCAACTTGGTATCTAAGCCAAAGGTGTCTCTGATCAGCAGCGGGTAATGGTGCCAAATCTAAAAAATTAACTAGATTAGTAAACAAAAATCATTCTGATACAGCGTATTCATAGAAAGGATACGCCATATGTAAAGGTCTGAGGTCAATACGCCGTATGTATTCAAGAGGATACGACGTATGGGAGTTAAAACATAGAACCTTATATCATATCAATACAAAGTATCCAACTAATTAAATACGGCGTATTGAGATTTAAAATTTGGGTAAAAATAAGGCAATACGTCGTATCCAATGAATTGAATACGCCGTATTGCTTCTGCAGTTAGATTTGAAAAGGGGGTTTTCCCTTATTTTACCCAGTTTATCCCAATCTTATTATCAACGCCATGTTCATTGGGTTCTAACATCTAAAAGGAGCGAGGGGGGGCGGGGACATACAACAGTCATATAAACCTTAATTTAAAAATCTAAACCCTAACCCTAATTCCTAATAAAAAAAAGAAACAAGGGAAAGGATTTAAAACATACCGTGTGTTAGGATCTAGATGATTTAGCAAGAAGTAGATTGAGATTTGAGTTTTTAGGGCGCGGTAAAAAAATTTGTTTGTGGAGGTAAAAAGTGTGTGTGTAAAACAATCCGGCGTATTACCTGGGTTTTTATACCCACGCTGGATACGCCGTATAGGGATTTTTCCGATACGACGTATCAGACATTAAAATGATATGGGTTAGGTATACCGAATACGCGTTTGGAGAATAACTTTTCAAAGTTTTAAACAAAGGAAATCGTCTCTTGGCCTCCATAATTTTTGTTTGAGTACCATCCTTGTAATACCGCTTGGGTCAAAACGGACGCCAAACGGCACATACAACTTTATAAATGAGAAGAATAGCATTTTCGTTTAAGTAACAATTCTAAATTCTTGACCACTTACTTTAAGTATATGACCAAAACTTCCCCTTCTGAAAGTATTATGTTTTTATCGTGACTGTTTCAGAAAGGCCCATTTGCACCAGGTATAGTTTCATTGCTCTAAAGACTGTATTAAGATTGATATCATTACATCATTGTCTTTTTCCCCCAAAAACTTTAAATCATCAGGCGAATAATCTTGAAAAGATTCTTGAAGCGCAAAACCTTCTCTTTATCTTATTCAGACAATGATGTTTCATCATTTAAATTAAATTCATCAATATGTTTAAGGTTTAAAATTGGTTCCGTTAAATAATCTGATTTAGACTTTTGAGCATCATTGTAAATAATTGCTGGAAATTCATTTTAAAAATCATTGAAGAAGTCTAAATCATCAAAATAATCGATAGTAAGTGTTAGGATCATGAAAAAGACTCGTTCACCCCGTGTTATGTCTAGCTTAGGTTAGCTCGTGTTTAATATTAATGTTTAGTTACGTATGATTTATGGCGTTGGGGCCGGGTTCTTTTACCTCATGTTAGCCACTCCATAGCCACTTAGGGCATATAAAACTCTTGTATTTAAACCTATCTCAGATATTAAGAGGGGTTGGTTGTTCAATTTATCATACACACTATAAGGTGTTTCTCTCACTAGAACTAGTCACTTTCTCTTCTATAATTTTTTTTTTTTTTTTTTTATTTTTTTTATTTTTTTTTTTTTTTTTTTATTTTTATTTTTTTTTTTTCTTTTTTTTTTCTGGCCAACCCATATTCCTAAGCTTGTATTGTGAAACCAATATCCTACAATTGGTATCAGAGCACATGGGATGATTAGCTAGATTGTGTGTGCATTTTCTTGGTTAGTTTAGATCAAAAGTTTGGTTTTTGAAGGTTTATGGTCTTATTCTTGACACTCTTTGATTCTCACGTTTGTGATGTTAAAGTTAGTGTTTTTATAGTTGTTATAGCCTTCTAGGATCAAGTTGTGCAAAAGAAACCAGCAGAAACGTTCAAAAGGGTGATTTTTAGGTGTTTTTTGGTTGAAAAAGTTCGTTTTTTCTTGACTGCGTTTTGTCTCACTGCATATTCTTGGTTGCGTTTTGTTAGAAAAGGACACTGCGTTTTGTCATTTTGTGAAGGACAACTGTACTGCGTTTTGTCTTATTAGGAGTTGCGTTTTGCTTCCTTCGTTTTGGTCTGCGTTTTGGGTTCTGAGTTTTGTTCCTGCGTTTTTGTGCTGGCGTTTTGCCTATGCGTTGTGCCTAGTTAAGACCTATCTTACGTCTTTGTAATATAGGAGAGACTCTGTCCATTTCATTTCTTGGTTGCGTTTTGTCTCAAGAATTGACTGCGTTTTATCTAAGGTGCTTCACTGCGATTTGTCTCTTGCGTTTTGTCTCCTGCGTTTTGTCTCTTGCGTTTTGTCTCCTGCGTTTTGTCTCTTGCGTTTTGTCTCTTGCGTTTTGTCTCTTGCGTTTTGTCTCTTGCGTTTTGTCTCTTGCGTTTTGTCTCCTGCGTTTTGTCTCTTGCGTTTTGTCTCCTGCGTTTTGTCTCTTGCGTTTTGTCTCTTGCGTTTTGTCTCTTGCGTTTTGTCTCCTGCGTTTTGTCTCTTGAGATTTGTCTCTGCGTTTTGTCTATTGAGATTTGTCTAAGCTTCTTCACTGAGATTTGTCTAAGCTTCTTCACTGAGATTTGTCTAAGCTTCTTCACTGAGATTTGTCTAAGCTTCTTCACTGAGATTTGTCTAAGCTTCTTCACTGAGATTTGTCTACGATTCTTCACTGAGTTTTGCCTAAGTCATATTATCTTCATTACGTAAACTCATTTCAACCAAACCAAATCATAATTAAACAACATATCACCTAATCTAACAAACAATCATCACTTTTAACATACAATCACTAATCATTGTACCGATCCAACGATTATCATAACACAATCAATCAATCATGTCTAAAGCTTCCGATGACATTCAAGAGAGAGAATTGCATCAGTTGCAACTAATGCAAGAAAATGCAAAGGAAAGTTGCATGACATCTTTTCGGCTACTTCATTCATTTCTTCAGGTTCTTTCATACGATGAATCAAAATCCATGAGAGTATCCGAACGTGCATTCATGACACTCTTTGGTCAAGATAATGAGACTTTCACAAGTACGATGTCCCTTAACTTGGATCAATTACAAAGGCAGCTTGACAAAGATGAATTCCAAGAAGATAAATCCATGGCTGCATTTTGGGTGCTCAACAATCAGTTTCAGAAGTTCATCGATTGGCAGCACTTCTTGGATTATGACAGTGAAATGACAGAGAAGCTTTTTGCTGAATACACTGGAATCCAAGTTAAACAGTTTAGAGAAACACTACTCCTACACATGGCTAATGTTAAGAAGTCTGTTGCTGAAAGAACACATCATAAAAGACAGTATGATAGAAGGATGAAGGAAAGACAGATGCAGTCAAGAGAGAGTAAGGTTGTTTCGAGTAAAGCATTGGATGCTAGTTTAGTTGTTACAGAATGCAGTGGGACAAAGTCAGATGAGCATATTACAAGCAGCAGTTCAGGGACTTATATCACACATGTTGTGGATGCAGATATCAGACCAGTAAATGACCAAGTGCCATCTGCTGAGGTACATTTGACTACTCAACATAATGTCCTTGCTAATGTACAACAGCATACTAATCAATCTGAACCAAGTTATGACACATATCTGTTGGAAAAGGTTGATAGCAATACCACTCCTGATTCAACAAATATGTGTCATAGGGGAGGAGAGATTGACCAGGATGCTGAACATGATCAAGTAAAAAGTCCTTTGCTTAAGGCTGAGTTTCTCAAAACGAATGACATGGTTGAAAAAGAAGTTTATAATGAACTTTCAAACAGATTTTTACAACTTGAAAAACATTGTATTTCACTTGAAATATCAATGCAACAAAAGGAAGAAAGTTTTCAAAGTAACAAACCATATAAGAATCAGGAGTCTCCTGAGTTTCATGAATTTTTTGAGATCAATGATTTGAAAGCTCAGCTATAGGCCAAAACCATACTAATTTGCAACTTGAAGAATCAAATTAAAAGTGTGAAGGAAGCAAGTAATGAACCCAAGGTTAAACATGACATTGATGTTTTGAAAACAATAAACATTGAACTAGAAAGTAGTGTGGCTAAATTACTTGCAGAGAATGAGAAGATAAATAAGGAAAATGAGCATTTAACATAGATTTAGAAATATCTTTATGATTCTATCAAAAAGACACGAATTTAGACGAAAGATCATAATGACTCACTGATTGCTCAAGTAAATAGTAAGACTGATGAAAATGATGATTTAAAAGCTCAGATTCAGGAAAAAGTTTTTACGAATGTAGCATTGAAAAAAGAATTACGAAAGTTAAAAGGAAATAGCGTAGATACTAAGTTTGCAAAACCATCAATCTTGGGGAAACAGGTTTTACAACCACCCAGAAACCAATCAGTTGTTAGACAACCAATGCGTTTAAATCTGAACGACCTAACAAAACCACGGTTTGCCTCCTAAGTTGATGTAATTAACGTTTTGTCAAAACCAGTCACTCCTCGTTATTTGCCTAAAGTTCGAAAATATGTCCTTGCAAAACCTCATCACGTGATTGCACCTAGCTCATCTAGGAATAGTCAAGAAGAACTATATGGTTCAAGTGTTATGGCTCATAATCACTATCTAGAGGAAGCTAGGAAAAAGACACAAGAAAGAAATAGGAATTCAAGACCTAGTGTGATGCATACTACTAGTCTACAAAACACTGCTAATGGTAGCAAACCAAATCCTAGGAGAAACAATCAAATATCTAGGAGTTTGCCTGTATCTAAGAGTAGTTGTGGAATGTCAAATGGTGTGTCGCTAGTAGATCACTCTAGGAATTCTAGTTCTTTTTTTGACTCCAAACACTTTGTTTGCTCTACGTGTCATAAATGTGTCTTTAATGCAAATCATGATAATTATATAACAAAATTCCTGAAAGAGGTTGATTCTCGTGCTAAGGTTCAATCCCCTAAGACTAGAAACAAAAACAAACCCGTAGAACCAAAGAGACATACTCAGAAACCTAGTAGGCAGATTGCTATAGGATAAAGGTTTTCTCCCAAGAAGTCTTCCGATGTGCATGAGAAACCAAACACTCCTAGATCTTGTCTTAGGTGGAAACCGACGGGTCGAATTTTCAAGATTGCTGGTCTTAGGTGGATACCTACTGGAAAGATGTTCATCGATAGCACAACTAAGGTTGACAGTAAACCCCCAAATGGTTCAAATGAAGATATCACTAACCCATATGAATGCGATCAAACTCTTAATGTTAGTGCATGTACTCTTAACCTAAGTGAAGGTACATCTTTCAATCCTAATAAGGAAAGACTCCGAGTTTGGTTGCCGAAAAGACTGATATCTCATAAACCAGGGCTTCAAGGAATTCAAATCTAATAAACATGAACAATGACGTCTGTTTACATCAGTTCAGGCCTCGCTCTTCAACGACAAAATGACGTCTGTTCACATCAGTTTAGGCCTCGCTCTTCAACTATAAAATGACGTCTGTTCACATCAATTCAGGCCTCGCTCTTCAACGACAAAATGACGTCTGTTCACATCAGTTTAGGCCTCGCTCTTCAACTATAAAATGACGTCTGTTCACATCAATTCAGGCCTCGCTCTTCAACGACAAAATGACGTTTGTTCACATAAGTTCAAGCCTTGCTCTTCAACGACATATGGCGTCTACTGACAACACTTCAGGCCTCGTTCCTCAAAGTAAAGAAAGGTGTACTCTTTAGTGCGCTTTATCGTTGGAAGAAGAGAAATCTTCTTGTTTATGACCATTCTCATCAACAAACTTCATGTTTTTCCCATGCTCGTTCTGTCATCAAGTGGATCAACGTACCTTTGATTGTAGTCTTATTCACTTGTTCAATCAAAAAATAGCAACCTCATATGCAATTTTTGAGGGGGAGAAGTGTGAATAAACTACATGTAGATTGATGTTTTAAAAATGGTCATACGGCTCCTGTACACTCTAATCCAGGACCCGCACCTAACCTTTTGACGCCTGGACCTATAAGTTCAGGGCTCGTGCCTAATCCTGCTCCTGCTATATCTTATGTACCTCCCACCAATAAAGAATTAGAGTTGTTGTTCCAACTAATGTTTGATGAATATTTTGAGACTCCAACGGGTGATCGTCAGATTCCTACTACTCATGCAGCTCATGCCCCGGTCAATCCAACCGGTCCATCAGTATCCATCTCCTTTGATCAGGACGCACCATCGGGATGTCATTTAACATCATCCTCAGATCATCAATCTTCTTCGGTACATCCTGGTATTGTAGCTGAGCATTCTTCTGAAGTAAATCCTTTTGTTGCGGCTGATCCAGAACCATTTGTTAATGTGTTCGCCCCAGATTTGAACTCTGAAGCTTCATCGTCTGGGGTAATCACGATAACTAAACCCAACCAATCCACTTAACCTCATGAACATCTCCGCAAATGAACCGTCTCTCATCCCAGTAATAATATTATTGGGAATCCTTCTCGACCTGTATCCACTCAGAAACAGCTTGCTACAGATGCTTTGTAGTGCTTTTACAATTCAGTACTGTCCAAAGTCGAACCAAAAAAATTCAAATATGTCGTAATACTGAAGCTGCTGGTTTCAAGCACATGCAAGATGAAATCCTGAATTTGATCGACTAGACGTATGGTGAATTAGTTGTCACCTCTGACTGTGCCTGATTATGCTTCATGGATTCTATAAAGGTGAACTTGACTAGTATGGTGATGTGTTAAAAAACAAGGCAGTCTTGTAGCGCGAAAGGATATCGTCAAGAAGAAGGTCTTGATTTTGAAGAATCCTTCGCCCCGGTCGCCAGACTTGAAGCTATCAGAATATTTCTTGCCAATGCTGCCAGCAAAAACATGACAGTTTATCAAATGGACGTGAAAACTGCATTCTTAAATGGCGAGCTTAAAGAAGAAGTCTATGTGAGCCAACCAGAAGGCTTCGTTGACCCAGATCGTCCACATCATGTCTACCGTCTGAAGAAAGCTCTTTACGGGTTAAAGCAGGCACCCCGGGCGTGGTATGACACTTTGTCGAAGTTTCTTCTGGCACAAGGATTCTCCAAGGGTGTAGTCGATCCAACCTTGTTCATTCGGAAAACAGGCAAACACACTCTTCATGTTCAAATATATGTTGATGATATCATATTTGCCTCGACCGACCCCAAAGACTGTGACCGTTTTTCTAATGAAATGAGCTCTAAATTTCAAATGTCGATGATGGGTCAAATATCCTTTTTCTTAGGCTTACAAATTTCTCAGAATCCTAGAGGCATTTTCATAAATCAATCTAAATACGCTAATGAGATTTTAAAGAAATTTGATCTTCATAAAAGTGACCCTGTTGACACTCCCATGGTGGAGCGAACAAAACTGGATGAGGACCTCTCAGGGATCCCTGTTGACCAGACCCAATATCGCAGTATGATTGGATCCCTGATGTATCTCACAGCCAGTAGACCTGACCTTGTTTTTGCTGTGTGCATGTGTGCTAGATATCAATCTAAGCCCACTAAAAAGCACCTTGAAGCAGTTAAACGGGTCTTTCGGTATCTCCAAGGAACCATAAATATGGGTCTTTGGTATCCGAAAGACACCGCCATGGCACTAACAGCATACGCAGACGCAGATCATGCAGGTTGTCAAGACACTCGAAGAAGCACATCTGGTAGTGCTCAGTTCCTTGGTGATAAGTTAGTTAGCTGGTCATCAAAGAAGCAAACTAGCACGTCCATCTCGTCTACAGAGGCTGAATACATCGCGATGTCTGGTTGCTGTGCCCAAATCCTATGGATGCGGTCTCAATTATCGGATTATGGCTTTGCATACAATCACATCCCTCTGTATTGTGACAACAAGAGTGCCATAGCTCTATGCTGCAACAACGTCCAGCACTCCAGGTCTAAACACATCGACATCCGACATCATTTCATCAGAGAACAAGTGGAGAAGGGAGTGGTTGAGTTGTATTTCGTGAGGACAGAGTATCAACTGGCGGATATATTCACTAAGGCACTGCCTAGAGAACGATTCGAATTCATTCTCCCACGGCTTGGCATGAAGAGTATGAAGCCAGAGACACTCAAACGTCTTTAGGATGATAAGGATGAGTAACGGATTTGCTTCAAGTATCCTATTTAAATATGTACATCCATAAAAATCAGAAAATATAAAATGCCAAAAATAGTTTTTCAAGACATGTCTTCCGTTTATCGATAACATTTACGGTCCTAGAAATGTCATTCAATAATGACACGGGTCTTTAAATGAAGCTCGAACGGAAGTTTAAACTTTTCAAAACATGTCTTTATGGCTTGCAGTTATTTCAGACTGCAACCCGGTTTTCAAAATGAGGAAAGCTCGTCGCCAAAAAGACGGCTGTTCCTAACAACGGGTGATTAAGTTCTCCCGGGCATGGATTACTTTATATCCGTGCACCCTCGATCTAATGTACGCTTCAGTGCATTATTTCTTGATTAAGAAGAGAAGTCTTCTTTTATCATTATAATTTTCCGTCTATGATTCTTCAGAAAATTATTTGGACTTCACATGGTGGTTTAATGTTGCTCTTGAAAATCAATCGGACTTGGGGTTTTCATAAATTTGACACTCAATCAACGACTACAGCTCTTTAAATAGAAAACGGGTCATTGATTGAGGGGGAGAGTGGTTTTTCAAATTCATGACATCTAACGGGCATTGTTTATATACTTCGTATACATAAATGAGAAAAGCTTGGTAACTAACGGGGTTATGAATTAAGGGGGAGTTAAACTTGTGTTAACTCAAAAGGGTCCTATGTGTTATTTGCTATTTGTTTCCTTGACCTATTAATCCTTAAGGATCATTTGTGCCATTAATCAAACCTTTAGTATCTCCTACGACCTAAATGGTAGAAAAATAGAGAATGAGGGGCCAATTTTGCCAATAGATGAAAGTATTACCTAGGTATAATATCTCTTTGCGTTTTGACTTAGTCAAATCACCCAAGACCAGTCAAACTTAAAACTCTCTCATTCCAAAACTCACTTTCCTTGCGATTTGCCTCGTGTGTGATCTTCAGGGTGATTTTGTGTTTAGGTAAGGATCACTTAATGTTGTCTAACATCTAAACATGCTTTGTTGTTAACACCATGGCCTGAAATTTGTTAAATCATTTGTTGTGTAGTCGTTCGAGCTCATTCATCATCAAACAATTGGTTAGTGTTTCTATTTGGGATTTGTTTGCTGGGTTAGATGTTAACATCACACATGATGCCTCTATGTTGTCCTAATTGAACTCCCAATAGCTATTTTAGGGTCCTTTTGTGATTTTCGCATCTTGCTTGACTTTTTAGTCAAAACCATAGTCGTTCGAGGTTTGCAGTGGCATTAGGTTGATTGATTATATGCTGAGTAAGCAACTTAGAGTGTATGTCATGACCCAGATATGCCTTGGAAATTTTAGTGAGTAAGTTAGAATATGCCAATTTTTGTTGCTTCTTGGTTGCGTTTTGATGTTTCTTGGCTGCGTTTTGATTGAGCATTATTGATTGCATTTTGCCATAACATTCTTGGATGCGTTTTGCTTAATAGTTGTTGGTTGCGTTTTGCTTAATAGTTGTTGGTTGCGTTTTGATCAGAAATTCATGGTTGCGTTTTGTTTAGGAATCTCATGGTTGCGTTTTGTTTAAGAACTCTTGATTGTGTTTTGATCAAAAATTCATGGTTGCGTTTTGTTTAGGAATCTCATGGTTGCGTCTTGTTTAGGAAATCTTGATTGCGTTTTGATCAGAAATTCATGGTTGCGTTTTGTTTAAGAACTCTTAACTGCGTTTAGATTAGAAACTCATGGTTGCGTTTTGATTAAAAGTTCGAGGATGCGATTTGTTTAAATACTCTTGTTGCGTTTTGAATATATTAATGTGCTAAGCAGGACAAAACGCAATTAATTGCGTTTTGTGATTGAAGACCCTCATTAGTACTAATGTAGGACCCACTTTGTCAATTTTTTTTAGAATGTTGCGTTTTGATTATGTTTGAATAAAATATTCATGTGTTTTGTCTTAGTTGCGTTTTGCCTGTTGCGTTGTACCTGTTGCGTATTGCTGCTTGCATTTTGATGGATTGCCCAGACCCATTGATCGACACTATAACATGATCTAAGGGTCCTTTCTCTTGGATCTAGTTTATAAGTGCATAACTCCTGAGCATCTGCTTACATCTAACATCTCCTTTCTGTATGTATGTCTTTCTGTGAATGTGACTGGGCAGATACAATGGCTGATGTTAATGTCAACGTTCCTGCTGAACAAGCACCTGCTATGGCACCACCCACTCGTACAGATGAACAAATCTTGCCTCGCATTAGATGGGTGCCAATAGGGAAAAGCAACTGCTATCTGGATGCTGAAAGGTCGCAAAGCAACCCAATTTACAAGATTGCGGTGGACCTTCTGAAGCAAACCAACTTCTTCAGAGCTTTTACAGCTTCTTCGACTATACCAGCTATCTGTATTCAGTAGTTTCGGGACACTATTTGCTATGACAGAATAGACTAGGGCTACAAGTGTCAATTGGATGAGCAATGGTTCGATCTCACTAAAGACACACTCAGAGATGCTCTTCAGATCACGCCAGTCAACAACAACAAGGCTTTTTCTTCCCCTCCAACTCCGGATACTCTTATCTAATTTGTCAACGATTTAGGTTATCCAAAAGAAGTCAGGCACTTATCTGATGTCGTGACTAACGACATGTTTCAACCGTGGAGGGCACTCACAACAATTATTAATCTATGCCTTACGGGAAAGACTTCTGGATTTGAAAGGCCAAGAGCTCCAGTGTTGCAGATCCTTTGGGGTGTCATCAATCGAGCCCATATTGATTATGCTGAGAGGATGTGGGAAGAATTCACCCAATCCATTCATACTTTCACTGAAGACAAAAAGAATCTAGCACAACAAACTCAGGGAAAGAAGAAAGCCACTCTTATTGTGATTCCGAGTGTTAGGTTCACCAAGCTGATCATCTTTCACCTACAACGCAAGCACAACTTCCATCCAAGACCAGAGTCTCCACTCCATTTGCCCACTGAAGAACCTGCGCTGGGGTATCTAAAGTTCAGTGCAAAGGGGACCAAACGGGAAGTCTTTGGGATGCCTATTCCGAATGATCTCATCACTGATGGGAATTCGAGGTGCACAATACTACGATGCTTTTCTGGAAAAAGTAGTGAAGCATCAAAGATATCTTGCTGGTGAAGAAGTTAGTGATCCTGACTCTCCTGCACCCAAACCTGCTAAAGCTAAACCAAACCAAAGGCAACCAAGCAAGCTAAACCCGTTGCAACCTAAGCAGCACCAAGAAGCTCTAACCTGCACCGGCCAAGCCTCAGGATAAGAAACGCAAGCCGTTGTCAGAAACATCTGAGGCACTACCTCCAGCCAAACAACCTAAAACGGGGAAGGTGATAAAGAAGCGAACACTTAAGAGCTCTCAGCAGTTGGTTGATGAGTTTGTTAATGAGGGTGTTCCATTGACTGAACCTAGGTTTGGTGACTTAGAGGCTGATACACAAAGGGCTATTGAAGAAAGTCTGAAGGAAGCTCATGGTGCGCATAGGGGTCCTCTTCCTCCTGTGGTGTTCAGGGAAACTGACCCTGGGAAATTACAACCACTTCCAGAGGTTCAGGGTAAAGGGAAAGAGAAGGTCAATGAGGAACAAGCTGCTCAAGTTCTCCTCAACCTTCAAACTCCAAAGAAAAAGAGCTCTGCTGAACAGTATATCTTTCAAAGACGTACTTCCGCATCAACAGAACCCTCAGTTCATGAAGACTCCTCCTCTCTGTATGCTGAACTAGGTTTGTCTGACAGTGGGACAAAATTAGATGAGGAAGTGCCTCCCGTAGTCAAAAGTGGTGCTCAAGACGAAGGCCAGGCTGGACCAAACCCTGGTAATGATACAGTGTCTCAACCTCAATCAACTCCTGTTCATGTTGAAGCAAACCCTGAACACACGAATGTTGAGGTCACTGATGCATCAAGTCAATCACAACCTAAACAAATGGATGAAGGGTTCACTGCCACTGTATACCCTAACGTTCAGGAGAATCTTAAGCTAACAGTTGACGAACCAATGATTCCCGAGGATTGTCTAGAATAGCATAGCTCGTAGTTTAATAGTAAGCGTATGACTCATGGTACTGGGTCGGGTCTTTTACCCACTTGTAAGTCCATACCATAGCCCTTTGGGGCATCTAAACTCTTGTATAAATACCCCTTTCCAGCCATGGGAAGGGGTTGGTTGTTCATTTGATAATACACACACTTAAAGGTGTTTTCTCTTACTAGACTAGTCACTTTCTCTCTCTAGAAATTCGGCCAACCCATCATTCCTAAGCTTGTATTGTGATAACCAATATACTACACTTAACCTCTTTGGCATAACACTCACAATGCAAATGAATCTTCAACACCGTCTCTGTCACCTTCGGTGCCTATTTCATACATCAGATGACTCGATTTTAGTAAACAATATAGATTCTTTCTTACTCTTGTCTTAAAACAATTATATTTTTAAAAGTTACCTTAGGCTTCTTCTCTTGTGGCTTCTTCTCCTGTTGTTTCTTCTGAACTGGTGAAATAATCTCAACATGCTTGCCCAACTTACGCTTGACTCGCTCTGCAATTTTGACCGGGTCACAATTCTTCTCTTTCACAGTCACCTGATTATCTTTCGTATTTGGTTCAACCACTTCTACACCTAATCAATTCATCATTCAATACTAGTTAAAACTAATTATTGGTAGATACTGAAATAAATCTCCTTAAAATGTAGTAATCATAAGAAATATGAACTCTTAATTGTAAACTGATTACCATCAAATCCTCTAAGTGACTTCACAACTGTTTCAACGCACCCTTGGCAATGAAGATGCACCCCCAATACTATTACTCCAGCATTTTGTTTGTTATCATTTTGCTTGTTGTCCTTCTGCTTGTTCTCGTTGGTTGGTGATTCGGATCCTTTGGCGTTTTTATCTCCCACTCTTTTTCCAACTTCGTCTTTTTTCTCCTCTTGGTTTTTCTGTTGTTCTTCTATCTTTGTAACTTACATATAGAGCGTTTGGATTGGTTATGAAGACTGGTTGTATGCTTTCTTGTTGGTTTTGTAAGATGAACCCTGATCACCAAAATGAATATCTACAAAGTTAGAATTCATTTACGTTTATTTGACTGATATACCTATGAAGTAAAAAAATCCAAAAATTGTTAAAAATACAAGAACACTCAAAATATATAATTAAATTAGAACATACCTTGAATTTTTAAAACCATGTCTTTGTTGCTGATGAACAGGTGGTACCGAATAATTAAACCCTAAAATAAATCATCAATTTAAAAATGAGATTAACAATAAAAATTGGGGATAAACAAAAGTGAACCATAAATCATCAAGGGTATAATTGTTTTATAAAAAAATATAAAATTTACAAACCTTGTTTTTGATTAATTATGCACTGATGTTGAACAACAAACAAACGCCACTTGGAATTGATATGCATTTTCTTGGTAGTGAATGGTTTCTTTGTTTGAACAACTCATTTGATCTGCTAAAAATTGAATGCCCATTTGTAACTCTAGTGTAAACATTAAAGGTTGATGATGATGTTAATGGTGGATGCTTCACATCCCTAAAACTGCAACACATATTCAATTAGAGGGACTGGAGAGCCGAATCTTTTATGGGTTTTAATGTGCCAAATTCATTAACACTGCACATTGAATATCCAAAAACTGGATCTTTTATAGTATAAGGCTTTTCTTTTTCAATTAATACACAACAAACTTTTTTTATAAAATTAGTTAGACGTACTCTAGAATGGAACTAGAGTTAAAAGTGATCAGGTGCACAAATTTTTATAACAGTAATATAAGAGAAAAAAGTACGATTTTCATTTAATTTGAATGATTTAAGTGAAAACTAAGTTCATTTTTCATTTATTGATGGACTAACAAAGCAATAACTAAAAACGAAATACATTGAGACTGGGTGTATTTTAAAGAATTCGGTGTTTTTTTACGCAAACTAACACTACTAAGCAGAATTTAATTAAGGTACTAGTATTTAGTCGACTGACACCCACGACCTCCTCACAATAAGCCGACCGACAGGCTTGGGAGTCGACCACAAGTTCGACCGACCTTATTGCAGGCAGCCTTAGTGTATTATATTTGTGGAAAGTGTATTCGGTGATATTCTTCTTAAACTTCATGCATTTGCAATTTTGAAAATTATTTTTAGACGAAAGAAGTAGTTAATTATGACTTGTTAAATCTTTTGATCAAATCTTTTGATTACCATTCATTGAATAACGTTCGATTATTGTGGCTTAATCTTTGATTAGTGCTCTCTAATTTCCTATATCAGATTCGACGTAATTTTTAGGTTAAGGGTTTTGATTTTTATCGACTCTCTAATTATGATTGATCACCATTCATCTGATATTATGAGATTTAGGGTGTGTTAATTCTTGATTTCTGTACTTTAATCGTGCTTTATTTGGTTCGACGTGATCATTAGGTTTAGATCTCATAAACTAAATCCTTTTTTCACTTTTTTCCAAAAACCCTAATTTACAAGCCATAATTTTTAAAATTTTTAATATTTTTTCCTAGCCCTAATCACAAAACTTTTTTTGATATCTTTCTCTCTCTGATTATGGGGGATAATGAATGGATCGAGGTCAGGAGGAAAAACCGTGGCTCAGTGTTTAACAGGCTTCAATTTCCACACTCCAAGACGTCCATGATGAATGATTTAGCGAAGGTTTATCTATCCGTTTATGTGTCTAATTTTCCTTCACATCTCACTGTAAGAGAGCTTTGGAACATATGCAGCAAGGCAAGGACGTTGGTGGATGTCTATATTGCCAAACACAAAAATGCCTTAGGGCAGATGTTTGGCTTTTGTCGTTATATTAAGGTGTCTAACCAGGACAACCTTATTAACTCTCTTTGCAAGATTTGGATTGGTAAGCTGCGGTTATATGCGAACGTTGCAAGGTTTGGTAGGAAGTTGGGTGATAAGCCAACCCTTGCTAGGGCACAGGTTGTAAAACCTGCTACAAGCCCTAGGACTAATCCTAAAGCAACGATGGCTTCATCATTTGTTAATGTAGCCAGGGGATCTTCTAATGGTGAAGCAAAATCTCCCAATACTGTGCATGAAGGCACTGGCTCTCATATACCTTCAATTATATTGTCGCAAGACAATTCTAATGATTTCCCCTTAGCTTTACTTGGGTGTTATAAGGATTTTTGGGCAATTGCTAGTACTAGAAGTATGTGCCATAATGAAGGTTTTTTGAATGTGGATTTTAAATATTTGGGAGGTTTGTGGGTTCTATTCGATTTCGAATCCTCGGAAGCCAGGGACAAATTCCTTAATCACAAAGGTATTTTGACATGGTTTTCAACTTTGAAACCTTGGTATAATGATTTTGTGGTGGATGAACGCCTTGTTTGGCTGGAGATTGAGGGTGTTCCTATTCGTGCTTGGGATAATCAGGTTTTCAATAAGATATGTAGCAGATGGGGTGAAGTCATATTCATAGATGACAATGATGTGTGCAATAGGCTTAGCAAAAGGCTATGCATTAAGTCGACCCATGCGAATTTGATTTTTGTGTCTATCATGGTGACTTTGAACAATGTTACCTATACTACTCGGGTTAGAGAACTATGTAGTTGGACGCCTACATTTGCTTCTCTTGAAAATGACAGTGATGAGGATAATTCGGTTGGTGATTTTTTTAGGAATGATGAAGAATGTAATGGGGACAACGACATTGATTCAGTTGCGGATACTATAGTTGGTGATGAGATTGAGAATTTTGTGACTGATCAGGAGATTTGGGACCAGGGTTAGGAATCTAATCATGCTACTTCTAAACCTGATGGGCTGAATGAGGTACCTTCTGTTAGTGATCCTTTTGAACTTGATGAGATTATTAAAAAGAGTGGTAAGTCTCATAAACCATGCCAATCCGTGACACCTGAGTTTCCGCCAAGTTTTTCGTCTATTCTTAAAGGTGAACAAGTTATTTCAGATTCCGTTCATAATCTTTCTGATGGAGAGCAGATTAAACATCCTAGTTTTTCTATGCTTGAACGTTTGGAGGAAACAATTAAAGTTGGTTTGGCTTTAGGGCTTAATATGAAAGGGTGTGAAAAGACACTTGCTTCCCTTATAAATGAGAATGGAGATGAAGCAGTGAAAAAATGAATTGCATCTCTATAAATTCTCAAGGTCTTGGAGACCTTAATAAGCGGAGGTGGCTTCATGATTTATGTCATGTTAATAACGTTAATTTCTTAGATATTCAGGAGACCAAGATGCTTCAAGTTGATCTTTGGATGCTTAGGCAGATTTGGGGTAATGTTCATTTCGATTTTGCTTCTACTTCAACTCGTGGGATGTCAGGTAGCATAATTTGTTTATGGAATTCTTTGGTCTTTCGTAAATCTCATATTGTTTGTAATGATAACTATGTTGTCATTGATGGTTTGTGGATTCCCAACGATGTTCAAGTTAGGTGGATTGTAGCGTATGCGCCCCAAAGTCTTTACGGTAAAATCACTCTTTGGACTACTTTGGAAAATCTGCTAAGTAATCGGGATGGTATCTCAGTTATTATGGATGATTTTAATGAGGTTCGAGATAAGGGGGAAATATATGGCTCGGTTTTTTGTGATAGGCAAACGAGAATTTTTAATGAATTCATTGCTAATAACTCTCTTATTGATGTTTCTTTGGGTGGTTATAACTTTACTTGGACGAATAAATGGGGGACTAAAATGAGTAAACTAGATTGTTTTTTGGTTTCTGAAAGTTTTTATGAGATGTTTCCTCATGCTATTGGCCTTGTTTTGGAAAAGGGTATTCCGGATCATCGCCCCATTCTTATTAAAGAAGCTATTGTGGATTATGGCCCTACTCCTTTCTGATTCTTTCACTATTGGCTGGAAATAGAGGGATTCCATGAATTGGTAGTTTAGACTTGGAAGAATGATGGTATAGTTGATGGGAACAGATTTGTTTTATTTAAAAAGAAACTTCAAAACCTTAAAAAAGTCATTCGGGTGTGGATAGCTACTAGGAAGGCTGATGCTCACGTGTTAAAGAAAGAACATCAACTTAAGCTTTCTATAATTGATTCTAAAATTGACCAAGGTTGTGCTAGCGAGGAGGATTTCAAGATTCAGCGTAATTCTCTTGCTATTTTAGGTGATTTGGATCGCATTGAGGCTAAAGATTTTGCTCAAAAAGCTAAAATCAAATGGGCTCTTGAAGGAGATGAAAATACAAGTTTTTTCCATGGCACGCTCAAGAAAAAAAGAAGGCAGGTTGCTATTAGAGGTATTCTGAAAAATGGCGATTGGGTTGATGCTCCTGGTCTCGTCAAAGAGGAGTTTTACTCATTTTTCGTGAGCGATTCCATGGAGACATACTGCGTCCTCTTATTGGTATATGTCTCGCTGTCCTTTAATACTCTTTCCCAAATCCATCGTGACTATTTGTAACTTCCTTTCTCCCGTGATGAAATTAAAAGGGCTGTTTGGGAATGTGGTGGTGACCGTGCCCCAGGACCTGACGGTTTCACCTTTCGTTTTTTTACGGCTTTTTGGGATACCATTGAAGAGGATGTGGTTCGATTTGTTCAAGAGTTTTCCATCTCTCATGAAATTCCTAAAGGTTGTAACCCGTCTTTCATTGCTTTAATACCGAAGACTCCTAATGCTAAGTTCGTCTTTGATTTTCGTCCTATTAGTCTAATAGGGTGCCAATATAAGATCATTGGCAAACTTTTAGCTAATCAGCTCAGTAATGTTATTGGAGATTGTGTTAGTTTTGTTTAATCGACTTTCATTAATGGGAGGTATATTCTTGATGGGCCTCTCATACTAAATGAGATCTTGGCCAAGTGTGGACATCAAAATAAAGAGCTTCTTCTTTTTAAAGTAGATTTTGAGAAAGCTTTTGACTTTGTGCGTTGGGATTTTTTAGATGCGGTTATGGGAAAGATAGGGTTCGGGGCTAAATGGCGCTCATGGATTTCGGGCTGTCTTCATAAAGCTCGTTCCTCTATCCTTGTTAATGGCTCCCCGACCAATGAATTTGAGCTTTTTAAAGGTCTCCGACAAGGAGATCCATTATCTCCTTTTCTTTTTATATTGGTGATGGAAGGTTTACATTCCCTCACGTGTAAGGCTGAAGAGTTGGATCTTTTTAAAGGTGTATCTATCGGGTGTGACAACATGAATATATCCTATCTTATGTATGCTGACGATGTGATTTTCTTCGGTGAATGGTCTTGGGTTAATGCTCAAAATCTCATTAGTATGCTTCGTTGTTTCTATCTTATTTCAGGGCTTAAGATCAACATTGACAAAAGCAAGGTTCTTAGTATGGGTGTTTCGGACGAGTAGATTTCTCATATGGCGCATATCATTGGTTGTGGAATTTTAAAATGTCCATTTAAGTACTTGGGTGTTCCAGTCGGATGTAACATGAACTGATGCGTCAATTGGAGTGCGATTACCAATATCTTCACTTCCAAGCTATCCTCTTGGAAAGCTAGGCTTCTCTTCATTGGAGGTCGGCTTTCGCTCATTAAGACGGTGCTTGGTAATCTTCCCACTTATTTCATGTCTATTTATTTGATGCCCGTTTCTATTCGTTCCAAACTTGAGTCGATGCGTAGCAAGTTCTTTAGAGGAGCGGATCAAAATGATAGTAAGATGGCTTGGATTAAGTGGGAGAAATGCTTGCCGAATAAAAAGAAAGGAGGGCTTGGTATTGGTAGTATTTATGGGCTTAACATCGGCCTTTTGTTTAAATGGATTTAGCGTTTTCTCACGCGTCCTTCGGACTTATAGACTCGTGTCATTCGGAGTGTCTATGGTCATAATGGAGGCATCTTTAATGACTCGCATCGTCGGCTTAAACATTCTACTTGGGGCACAATTTTGTATTCGGTTAAACGGCTTAAGGACAAAGGTATTGATCTCCTATCCTTATGTTCTCATAAGCTAGGTAATGGTGCTTCTACTCAGTTTTGGGAAGATACTTGGTGCGGAAACTCTCCTCTTAAGCTACAATTTCCTCGAATTTATAACCTGGATACCGATAGAATTTGTTTAATTTCTAATAGAATCAATTCGAGGCTCTTGGAGAAGCTATTCGGAACGTTTCTCTTACAGACCAAAGTGACTCTTGGACTTGGTCTATTGGTGTTGGTTATTCGGTTGCCTCTACTCGTGTTTTGGTTGATGAAAAGCTGCTGGGTTCAAGCCTTGAGGCTACTAGATGGATTCGATATATTCCTATTAAAGTTAATGTGTTTCTTTGGAGATTAAACCTTAATAAACTTCCGTCTAGGGTGAACTTGGACCGGAAAGGCATTGAGGTTAGTTCTTTATTATGCCCTACGTGCCAAATTGATGTCGAAACGGTTAACCACATATTTTTCAATTGTGAGATGGCAAAAGATCTTTGGTCTCTTTTGGCTAAGTGGTGTGAGTTGGATATTCCTTTTTGTTCTAACATTTCGGATTGGTATGATTGGCTTGATGATGCTTGTGTTGCTGCTAATATTCGGTTGGTTCTTGAAGGCGTGGGGGGGACTCTTATGTGGGCTATTTGGAGTTTTCAGAATAATCTAATCTTCTCTAATCTCCATCTTAAAAAGGCTACTCTTTGTGATTTTATTGTTTCTCAATCTTTTTGTGATTTTCTTCTAGAAATCCTACTTGTAAAGTTAGTTGGATAGGTTGGTTACAAAACCCTATAGCTAGTTTAACTACTATGTAATCTTACTTTCTAGCTTTTGCTAGTTTTAATGCAAGCCGCCGTTAAAAAAAATTTGAGGTACTAGTCGGTTACTGTACATAAGAGCTACGACAATAAATTCATATCAAAATAAAACAAAATTTTATTGCTGTTAGAATGTCTCTAGGAATTTGTTTACGAAAAGTTATTGCATCTATGTGGATACTGTATAGGACCAAAGGTTGTATCAATTATCACGTAACTTTTTTACAAAAGACTACACGAAACCCACGTAGATACTAAAGCTTTCGTAGAAGGGTGTTTGTTTAAACTTGTTACCGGCTTATGTGGTTTCGTCATATATTTCATAAGTTGATTTTCTTCCGATTATTATATAATTTATGACCTATTGTGACATAATGAACTCAAATAAGCTTATAAGATTCAAAATAAGCTAAGAAGAGCTTATAGACATAAGTCAAAACAATAAAAGCTCATAAGACCAAAACTGCTACCCTACTCTGCCAAACACCCTCTAAGTCTTCGTGACTCGCAATATGTTCTCCAAAATCGTACGTAGTACTACCCTACTTTACCTACAAAAGATTTTGGTGTATGCACATTTTATTTCAAAAAATAGTGTGTTCCTCAAATGCCTCAGAGCGACCAGAGCGACTTAATTAAAAATTATTAAAAGTACAAAAAGTACAATTTTAAAGTACAAAAAATATTTTTTGGTTGTACTTTTAATAATTTTTAATTAGGTCGCTCTGGTCGCTCCGATCGCTCTGGGGCATTTGAGGAACACACAATTTTTTAGGGCAAAAGGTGCATACACCAAAATCTTTTGGGGCAAACATAGAAATAGCTCTATTTTTATCACCGATTTCCTTCCCAAAAAGTCTTATCTTGGTTACCCGATACCAAACACGTGACTTAAGAACCTCATAGGACTCCAATATTATGAATTCATTAACGTATTTATACGAGGTGGTAGGCCTGTGTTTCGTTGTCGGACGATTAGCGGCGTCGTTTTGGGTTGACTGAAGTGGGTCCGGTGGTGATTGTCGTTGTCGTTGCGATATTTCAATGTTATTATGGCGAACGGACCGATAACCCATAGGGCTATTTTTGTAAATTGAAAAAAAAACAAGTTAACGGTCGTTAAGTAACGACCGATCCCAAGGACTATTTTCGTAGATTCTAAAAAAAATTAAACTAACGGTCGTTACTTAACAACCGTTAGTAGGGGAGGGGGTATTTTGTAAATTTTATAAAAATGAAAGTAGTTTTCGTAATTTGACACATAATGTGAGGGGGTATTTTGTAAATACCCGAGGGGCTATTGGTTTTTGGGTCGAGCGGACGGGTTGCGGTTCGGGTAAACAGGGCGGGTTGTGTGAGTGCGGTTTTCGGGTCAGACGGGTGAATACCGGGTTGGGTCGACCCGGTGTTTGGCGGGTTACAATCCTGATGATTGTCTATCTATACTACATATAAAAGAGATTGGTATCTCTCTCCTATTAATTATTTAAGTAATATATATTTATATGCACATTGTACAAGCTATCTATACTACATATTTAAATAATACATATTTAAGTAATACATATTTATATGCACATTGTACAAGCTAATATAGCACGTTCGTTACAAAAATTGAATTGAATGTTGTCATTATGATCATCTCCACTATTAATTTAATAAAAACATGGGTTTTTAAGCCAATCATCCCTAGAGACTCCTACTACACATAACTATTACACCAAAGTATGGAGGAAGATACAATATTCTCATAAGGATCGATCTTGTCGGCTCTTATTCAAATCAAAGTAGTAACGTTTCCGATATCCCCAAAATAAACCACCATGCAAACGTAGAGACTCCTTCCAAAAAAACCTTTAACTGAATCCGATGACGTAATAGAAAGGAACATCGTCCCTTTATGAGTTAACGAAGCCAAAGCTGAAATCTGATCTTCCCATACCACGGCACAAACACGATTGCAAAATCCTCTGCGTGATGACGAGGAGAGGGATTGATGATTAGTGATAGAAGAGATAGCATAAAGAGAGCAAGAGAAGGAGGCGAGATACGGAGAATGAGATAGAGAAGAAGATGGTAGAATAGATAGAGAAATCGATAATAACAAAGATGGACATCCTCTTCTCCGAAAAAAAACAAACCGGGCAAGAAGTGGACTCCAAAATATCACCTTTTATGGACCAGTTTGTATATCTAGTAGGCAAACACCCCGCGAGCTCGCAACATATAAAACCTTAATCTTAATAGGAATTAACTTAATCCCCCTAGTCGGCTCAGAAATGAGAGGGGATGCACCAAATCATGAATAGCAAAGACGGAGTATCTTTACACTAAATTTCACCACTGCTAGAAAGGGAGATATTCCAAAACGATCTTTAGAAGTTGAAAGAAACCACTGAATTCAAAAAACGAACTTAAATCTGAGAAATTCTTGCTAGTTCGGACCCCTCCTATAACGAATCTTCGAAAAGACGTATCCTGGGGCCAGCCATCTTAGGCCGCTCACACCAATATTCGGGTAAGCAGAATCAAGGGCAAACAATACGGCGGAAAAAACTCACACAAGGATTATCCCCTATCAAGTCTCTTTCCAAAAACTTGTTGATTGAACTACCCGATACGTTTTGAGCAATAGACATAAGAAATCAAATCCAGATGACTTAAGCACTTGAACTTCCTTTCAAATTCGAACTCATGATGGAATCACTACGAACTGGAATGAGACGCAATTCCTATCCATGAACCGCTGGGATAACACGAACCACAAATGAAATCATCTTGCAGGAAACGAAACGCCAACCCACTTTTAAGAGAGCGCTCGATTAAGAGCGATATAAACTCGAAAACCACCATGATAGACCCCTTTCTTCTTCTAGCTAACACCTATCCCAACGCCAATCCAGGAAATTTTTTCTCCAACATGATGGCTTCTTTAAAGACAGTTACTACGAATTGACTCCGTACTTAGCTGCCTTTTAGGAACCTTAAAATTGGACAGTTATAAATGGGAGAAGCACCGAGAGAGAACTGATTTTAACAAAGTAAGCATACACAAATCGATGAGGGTTTAGCTTTCCATTTAGAACAATACGCGATTGAAGCTTTTTAAAAATATAATGCATCCCAAAGCCTTATGAAGTGCTCATCCCAGCCCACCACCATAAAACCATGTTAACGGAACTGTTTTATAATAGTGCAACCTAAGAAGAACGCCCATATCCTCAACTCTGATCGCAGGGACCCCACTCCTAAAATTTGGTCTTATGAATATATAATCTGTAATCCGAGCGAGATGGAAAAACTTTTAAGAATATTGATAATACCTCTAAAATTATTATTCAGGACCTTTTCACCCATAAAAAAGGCGTTCATGCCGCATAAAATAAATGAGATATAAGCCTAAAACTTTCCTGTAACTGAATGCCTTTAAACACAATCTTCATCAATGCTTTACTAAACGGATAAATGCAAGATTCCATAACAAGATAAGAAAAGGCGATAGCGGGATCACTTGTATAAGACCCCGAATGAATCTGAAACTCGTCCGACGGACTTCATTAACATAGTAACGAAGCCTTAGACAAAATCAGAAACTTCTCTAATCCAAGTACACCAAGTCGAACCGAATCCAAAAAGCCTCTAGGACGTCTAGCAAGAAGTCCAACGAACCGAGTCATAGCCCTTAGCAAATTCAACTTTAATAAACAACGCTTTCTTTTTCTTCCTTATTCACCATTCAAGCACTTCGTTAAGATGAAAGAAAAACCATCCAAGAATCTGTCTTCCTGCAACAAACGCGGATTTAAGTGTTAGAAAACAAGGCTGCTTATAAAGCTTAGCCAAACGGATTGCCAAAATCTTTAGTGACGACCTTATAAATAAACCCGATTTTAAATAATAGGGCGATAACACGTTGACGATTTTTGCATTCCAGGACTTTTGGGATTAGAGCTGCAATAAAGAAGAGTTACAACCCTAGTTGAGAACGCTAAAGCATGTTTAAGATGTCTAAATGCTCAACTGACTTCAAAGAAATCCGGACAAATAACCTTTCCTATTTTCTAATGAATTCAAAAGTGAACCCGTCCGGGCCCGGGATCTTAGTGACTCTACATCTCACACAGCCAATATAATCTCATATGAGGGACATTGACGTATAAGTCGGCAACCTGATCTGTAGATAAACCGATTCGGAACGGAGAAACATGAGTTTCATCTAGCCTTTGTGGGTTATTAAACGAGCGTCATAGTGTTCTTTAAAAGCTTTCTTCACTAAGATAGGTCTAGTGCACACGACCATCAACTTACACACCACGGATGGCTAGATTTGACGTTTTCTTGTTAATGATTCCATGAAATTACTTTGAGTTATCGTTCACCTTCAAATCGCCCATATGACTTTTGCTTTCTGGTCGAAATCATATCTTCCATCTCTGTAGATCCATTCAGGTTAATCTTAAGTCCTTGACGCCTAAAAAATCAAACGAATCAATAGGCCATTTTGATCCCAAACGTTTATCTATATCACGAAGCTCAGGAAACAATGAGTCTTAGAACTTTTGCACTCTGAATTTTCTTATCGTTAACCCACAACCTGATAACTTTTTTGAGCTCTTTTAACTTCTTTTTAAACCGAAGTCATTTTATTATTGTCCCCGATTATGCCAGGCGCGCCCAAGTTCTGTTCCCATATCATCAATCAACATGTTTGAACCCGAATGATAGACCTGATAAGGTAAGCGGTCAAAGTCCAATTTATTCCATAACACAAATCGGACGATGGTGCCGAAAAAGATGCTGGTCCTAACATAACGAGAAATGGTGGGTGAAAAAATAGTAAGAATACCATCCGAAACAAGGAAACCTATAACTTTACTCATGTTTTCCGCCAATGGGTGTGGACCAAGGTAATCGTGTGACACCCTCCATTTTAATATCCACTAAACCAGAAGAAGATTTGAAATTGATTAAAAAAGCTTGCGTTATTAAACATTTTTAAAACACGTACCTCGTGTTTCAGCTTTGGTACGCACTTAGTTATATTAGCCCATTTAAATAGCCTCTCCATTACAACGTCCCATCAAGATCAGTAAATTATTCCCATAACACCCGTCTCAAAGAAGGTTTTGAGGGGGAGTAAATAGACACAGTCAAGAAGCTTAGTTTTACTAGGGATCCACGTCCCCATAAATGGCTTAAAAACGAATCCGAGATAGTAAATCATAATCTTTCTTGAAAAAAAGATTCCTCCCAAATACCAAAGAATTTACACCAGAATTACCAGCAGGCTTCCTAAACACGTAGTAGTCATATTTCGAGTTACCCAAACATTAAATTTCAAATCCATGTGATTTGTATGTGCTTTTAGATATATATAGGACACAATTTCTCCTTTTCGTTTCTTGAATTGCAATAAATTAAGTTTTTATTTTAGATAACTCTTTACCCCACTCCTTTTTGGACTTGCATACCATGCCTTGAATATTAAAAGACCTAAAAATTCATCTAAAACTGGCCTCGTCTCCTTTGCGATTAATGATGGATTCGATATCTTTTTCACACCCCTCCATAGAATACCCCATAGGCCCTACCCAACGATTCACTAATCGAGCACTTACCAAAAACGGATCCCCCTTTTTTATCCCACTTCCCCAACAGAGTTAAACGAAACCTCTTCAATGGACACTTGAGAATTGTTCATTACATTAGCGCTTATCGTTGGTTGAAAACTCCTTATTCAATTCCTTGTCACTTGGAAATTAGATCCCACTGGCGAGAACCCGGGGGGTGTCTGACAAAAGACGGACTCGGTTTCCAAATTCTCCTCTACTGGCTTCTTTAGACCTAATAGACATTAAGTACCTAGGATCAGCAGAAGAAATTTCCCTTATCCAGTGTACACTGTGTTCCATTGACTGAGAAGATTTTTCCATTAATAAGCGGGTTTTTTTCAGCAACTTTCTTCATCTTCATCTATTATTAAACTCACCCTCTCTTTCTCATACGTGTTATACTTATTTTCTTTAGATCCTACTCCTTGAACAGATTCGTCTTCCGAGGAATAATCCTGTTCCTTTATAGATTCAAAAGAAGGAGTCCAAGTAAACAGCTCTTTTGCGCGAACCATATACACTTTACCTTTAACAATAATTTTAAAAGATTCAAAAATAGGAAACGGTTGTTTAGTTAAAATGCATAGACGTACGTTCCAAAGAAGTCTCATACGCAGTCTTTCAATGTTCAGGCTATTCTCCCCATTGTTACCGATTTTATCAAACGATTTGCAGAGACCAAACTTATAAGTGGGGACTCCCTCATTATCTACCCACATACTCGTTCATCACTGACAAAGTCCTGATTAACTTCCTGTATCACTTGAAACCAAGAATTGATCCCAACATGATTTACCAAATTTCTTTTCGTATCAGGTTTATCACATTCAAACATAACCCACAAGCCTCCAAGATAGGACAATGTAACATTCACGAATCCCTCGTCAGAGAAGGGTTGTAATTGGTAATGGAATCAAAGGACTTGACTCTTCAATAGCACAATTAGAGAAATCCCTTTTCCACAAACACACTCCTAATCTAACACAGAGAGGAGCAGATGACAACGAATTTCCAAGGTTGACAAAACGGAAGGTTACCCATTAACAAACTGAAACATAAGAGTCAACCTCCATTTTTCTGATGAGAAACCCGTTTGGCCATTCTCATGGTCTGCATCTTTCTTCGAACATATTTTGGGGACCTTAGTTTAGGATTCAGAGGTTTTTGAGGCATATCATACCTAACTGATTTTGCAAACAAATGTAACTCCCAATCCTAATCGAGCATAAATTCTTCAACAATCCTATCGAGAATTAAAGACCTTACTGAACGGATAATGAAATCTCTTCCCTGCTTTAGACTTTTTTATTTCTGTAATTAAATAAACACATCTATAACCCGACTTCCATATACGCTACATTTGTTCCTTAGTAGATCACGAGGAATTGACATTAATCCGGAAAATTAGTTACAAAACGAATGGGAAATTTTTTGGTAAAACTTCTTTTGAGGAAAAATGAGCCCTGGTTATTTGCATAGAGTCACACAACCAGTATCTTGTGATTGAAGGAGTTTTGTAATTCAAACATACTATCACGAAAAAGAAGGATCAAAACCCTAAAACACGTCGAAATTGATAAAGATCAATTAAGAACAACAATTCAATTACCCTCGGCGGAGATTTACCGATTCCACAAGGATATAGGACGAAGGGATCGAAGCCTATACCCTATCACAAATTAATAGACGAAGGAATAATTAAATCAATGTAAATAAATCAATCGTTATCAAATGAATGGTGAAAACAGGATCAAAATTGCAAACCGGAGATGGAGTTTTCGAGATCGGAACATTAGATCTGAAAAGATACCCTCAGATCTGAAAAGATACCCTCAGATCGGAACATTAGATCAGATCGGAAAAAAATTAATTGCTACAAAATCTATTAATATAACCTTTGGGTACTTTTATCACCTCGTATGTTCTAATAAATTTGATGAGAAAGTGAAGCGTGCATGTATGTTCGTGTAATATATATTTATATGCACATTGTACAAGCTATCTATACTACATATTTAAATAATACATATTTAAGTAATACATATTTATATGCACATTGTACAAGCTAATATAGCACGTTCGTTACAAAAATTGAATTGAATGTTGTCATTATGATCATCTCCACTATTAATTTAATGGAAACATATTCAAAAATAATTAAACTTTAGACCATTGAAGTCCAAAAATTAACATGAAATGGTTTGGAATAAAGTTATTCTCGAAAATTTTTGTCATGCATAAAGTCGTTATTACAAAAAGAATATGTAATCGAAAAATATCGCTTTCTAAAAATATGATTACAAGGTACCAGCCGCCGCATTGCGCGAGTACCCTGCTAGTATTAGTAATAGTAATTAGATACCTCAGGTTTCTCAAGACTTTAGTTTCATATACGCAAACGCCATCATTTCAACGTATGCGTAAAAAACAAAATAATGAAAAGATATATGTCGTCGAAGTACGTAATAAAAACATAAATACAACAGAAGTGTGCGATTGTATAAGGAAGAAAAGAAAAATACTCAGATATAGCATATACAACACACATGAGCACATATAGTATAAGATACATTAGACATATACATACCACCAACAGTCCAGATGGCCACATGTACATACCCTTATATTACACCACCATACAAAATAGTCAAAACGACATATGATGAACAACCTGCATTGCATTCTTTTTATTCAACTTTTCTTATATAAACTTTACAAAAAGAAGAAGAATAAGTGAATAACACTATAATGATTTTTCAAAAATACTAGGTTAATATGGAAGAAAAACAAAACAATTGTGGATGCATAATTGCATATGCTCACTTTCCAAACTCTTTGGGATGTTATCTATCATGTCAAGAATATTACCTTCTCTTTATGACCATGAGTATCTATTTATATAACAAATTATTTCTTTTAAATAGTGTGAAATGAAAAACATCTTTGTGGGATACTCGTATTTTATACTAATTTTGCTTTACTTTAATATGAGATTTGCTATACAGTGCTCAATGAGCAATGCATAAGCCATATTAAGAGCATTCACAATGGTAAAGCTTTTCAATAGGTTTATAAAATGTCAAGTCATAAACTTATAAAGCTTTATATAGTATAAACCTCATACCACTATGTATAAACCTTTTATAACAATATGAAAAGTTCAACCATAATACATGCATTAAATTATGAATAGGTCTAGGATCTTGGACCTCTTCATGCCACATAGATATAAACTATAAGCTCACTATGGTTGAAACAAAAGATAAACTTTTTCATGAGTTTTAAACTTTTTCATAAACCTCTCATTGTGGATGCTATAAATAATCTATTATTTTTATATTTAAAGTAGTTATGTATTTAATGCACAATAAATAAACATAAAAATTACCTTAAATATATGTCATTTTTGATTTAATAAGTCCAAGTTTTAGAACTTAGGTGGAAGGAATAAGGTATTGATTGGTCCAAATGTCTTGCCACATCATTATGTGGATGTTTTTTTGTAAAAATTATGTGGTTCTAGCAATTCTCTTATTTTTATATTTAAAGTAGTTATGTATTTAATGCACAATAAATAAACATAAAAATTACCTTAAATATATGTCATTTTTGATTTAATAAGTCCAAGTTTTCTTTTATATGTCATTTTAAATTTAATAAGTTCAAGTTTGCATTGATTTTTTTTTCTGTTACAATATAATTATGCAATAAATAAGAAATGTATCTATGTAGTATAATATACAGAGTATATGAATATTGATATCATACTGAAAGTATTAATCAGAAGCTGACCTATAAATCATTTTGTACAAATTTAATCTTAGTTTAGATTTTGCTAACCAAAATATACTGTATAACATTACGGCTATGATAAAGCTACTATGATCACGAAAATAACTTTAAGTAAACTTATAATGATCATATTAACACATATGTAATGATGGTAAGACTAGTGTAAGAGGTAATCCCTCGCACAAATGTAATGATTGTAAGACTAGTATGAGGGGTGATCCTTCACTGGTGAGGCGAGAGTATGGCTCACGCGTCAACTCGGGCTATGTGCAAAGTGGTGGGCCCCCTATCATCTTTTTCTTAAAAGAAATTTTCAACTATCATTTTATTACATATAAATACGTTTAAACTTCAACATTTATAAATACAACTACTCATTTTATATAATCTCACTATCAATACCATTTTCTTTACAAAATGTCTCAACATTTTAAGCGCAACTTATCATTTTTTATACTCGCATACTCTCAATATCATTTTAATTATCTATGTGATGCTTTTAATTTTGTACGTTTACGTTTTTAATTATCTATGTAATGTTTTTAATTTATAAATAAAAGTTTTTAATTAAAATAAAAATGGGTTGAAAGATGAGGGAGTGATGACCACTAGGGGTGAAAGGTGAGCGCATTACGTACCGTTGCCAGAATCAATCACAACACCAACAACAAAAGATTACAAAAAACTCTGACCACTAGGGGTGAAAGGTGAGCGCATTACGTACCGTTGCCAGAATCAATCACAACACCAACAACACCTCCTCCTCATATAATATCAGTTTATGGTGCCATAGGTCACCCTATAAACCCCACAATTTTATTTATTTATTTAAAACAGCAAATTAAACTAAAAGTATAACATCATTGGTGCAAATCACAAAAAATAGTATATAAATAAATGTGGCAACCGGCAATTTCGGGTCAACATTTATTTATAAACTTGAACGTTTTTTTTTCAAACAAGCAAATTTTAGACTTTACGTATAACTGTTAGGTTATCCCGCGTATAACGAGAACCAAGTTTGGACGTTTTTCGCCACTAGACTAAGTTTAGTCTACGTAAGAAAGTACATTATTATTCTCATGAGCATGATTTTTATAATTATATGTATCCGGTTTCAGAAATTTTATGTAAGTCTTTCAAGTCTTGCATTATATTTCATACATGCGTGCACTACATACCTAATAACACATACACTAGTATTTATACATTCAAAAACCATTTTCCCTCCTCCTTTAGTCACCAAAATCAACCCTCCCAAAGGGGAAACCCCAACACATGCTTTCGATTACTCATTTTCCATTCTTTTTAAAACCATGCTTAACTTGTACCTAGGAGCCAACATATGTCAAATCCCTTTAAATTGGTAATCCCATTCCCCTTAGGCTGCCAAAACCACGACTCAAGCAACCTCATCCCCTCCTCATGCTCACTCAAACACCACTTATGATATGCTAGTCACTATTTGATACCAAAGCCCCTTTTGACCATGCCATATTTACTTGCTATATAAAGAGACCACCAAACCACTCTCATAACACACATAAAAACTCTAAACCCACTCAATATTCTCAACTCTCTAAGTGTTTAAGGCAAGAATTTCAAGTTTTGATTAAGGGTTATAAGAAAAGCTAGGGTTTTGGAATTGAAATTAGGGTTTCCTAGTGTTTTTAGGTTGTTTTGTGCACTTTTTGATCACCTAATCACCACCAATCTTTGTAAGAATCTCATTTTATATATTTTCATTCATTATAAACATTTATTCATGATTTCACATCACCATTATATACTTGTTGTGTAAAAATTATATTTAAAACCTAGTCTAAAGAAACCCTAAATCTGCTAGAAAAATAGGTCGAATTGTGAGCATATTTTGACCACTTTAAACAAAGCTTTTGGTAAATTTCTTTCCATTTCCTTTTGATGTAATGTCTTAGGTATGTTTTTGTAGTAATTTATAAATTATAGAATTTTTAGCATTTTCGAATGATTATTGCAAAACTGTTGGTACAATTCTGAGTTCAAATCTTATGTCACGTTTTTGAGCACTTAAGGCTTTGAACCTGAAACCATAGTAGTTTTAACTTTTGTAGCTAAGACCAAAATTTAAACTTAGCAACTCGAATCACCCAATAAAGTTAAATAATGAAAGATATATCTAAACTTAGAGGAGAGTTATATTGAATACCAAAAAAAGGTTGGATACTAGGGGACTCATCCACCCCATCCATCTAAAAAAAAAATCAATGGTTGTGATTAAAAGCATTTAATTATTTCACCAATTTTTTAAAATTTAAATATCTCCTAAACCGTTAATCGTTAAGTAAAAAAAAATATACCATCACGACGAGCATTTAATTATCTTTCAATAGATATCCACTTTGATATACTTTCGACAAAAAAAAATTTACCTTTTTTTCATCTTTTTTCCACGTTTTTTCAGATTTTTCACGTTTTTTTTACTTTTTTCACCTTTTTTTTCGTTTTTCACGTTTTTTCGAGAAAAAGTTTTTTTTTTCGTTTTTTCCGTTTTTCACGTTGTTTTCTCGTTTTTTTTCCGTTGTTGAAATTTGCATTAAAAATCATATATGATATAACACTAATATCATATATGATTTAACACTAAAATTAAATATCATATATGACATAACACTAATATCATATATGACATAACACAATCATATATGATTTAACACTAACATCATATATGATTTAACAGTAAATCTAAATATCATATATGATTCTCATGCAAGTTTCAATGAGAAAAAGTCGAAAAAAATGTGAAAAAAACGGAATTTTTTTTTTGTCGGAAGTATATCAAAAGTGAGAAGTAACGTGGAAAAAACCAGTGGAAAAAATGTGAAATAAAAAATGTGAAAAAAAGTGAAAAAAAAACTTGAAGTTTTTTTTTTGTCGAAAAGTATATCAAAACAGCTGGATTATCTTACTAGAAAAGTATAATTATTAAATGCCCATCGTGATTGTTGGTAAAAATATTTTTTTTCGCTTGACGTATTTACTAGGTTTTAACGCAAGAGGAGTTGATTAAATATAGAATTTGATATCAACCAACCTCAAAAATAGACCTCCCCCACCCCCTCCCAAAAGAGTTTGAAAATAATTTTTGGTTTAATCTTATCCATTAGATTAAGATGAAAATGAAGGGTGGAGATTGGTCCCCTGGTATCCACAAAAAACTTTGTATCCAAATGAACCTAAATCCTAAACTTATCAACTTGAATCACCTAGTAAAGTTAAATAATGAAAGAGTTATAACTAAAAGAAGATGAGTAAAGTTTTCCTGGAAATTAACATCCAAGTGTTGTGTTGAACTTTTGGAACCCTTAAACTTTAAAGTAGAATTCATGGATTACATTTTTGGAAAAACAACTCAAAAGCCTATAGTTTAGGCTTTAGAACGGACTAATTTCATTAAGAAACTAATAAGTTACGGCCCCGAGAAGTCGAGTGAACATTTTGTTTCTAGAAACTGTTTTAGACTTTCCAATTATAAACGCTTGGAAAACTTGCTTTTAAATCACATTTGAAACTTGGAAAAACCTTAGACGCAAGCATATAAAGGTGATAAAAGTTTATAAAACTCATATGCATATAGTACACGTCATATTGTAAATCTAAAGCGCCTTATTGTTTAATTAGGTCACGGTTAGGACTCATGTTTCATTGAACTTGTTATATTTCCCAATTGTATCACTTTGATAAGGTGAGTTTCATGTCCTCACTTTTACTTATTACTTGTTTGGAAATACTTTGGGGGTGAGAATACATTGCTCGTCTTACTTATGGGCACACGTACTTTAAACTTTTATGTATTGCCTAAGTTACCATTTTGCCATGAAGTCTCCACTATCACGAGCCATTAATTACATTGTGTAAGCACAAATGTTGTTGATAGATTTATTGGGGCTGACACCCCCGTCTAGGTTATAGTTTCTTACATGGCCAGCGGGTGCATTTCATTTGAGGAGTACTTGGGTGTTTTGGCAAAACATCAAATTTTGGGGCAAACTTGTAATAACTTGAACTTTGGTTAAGACTTCAGTGTCATGAGTTTAGTGCAATAGTAATACTTTTCTTGTGATATTGTATTTGTTATAATAGTCACACACCCATAAATCTTGTGGTCCACACTTATACTTATTTAAACCTATAAACTCACCAACATAATGTTGATGCTTTAGCATGTATTCCCAGGTCCTTAATTGCATTACCTTTACTTTACTTGGAGCATCCTACTAGAGTTGCATTTTGCGGTCACCTCATCATGAAGATTTTATGCATTACTATAACGTTCGATGTGAACTTAAAACTCTTTTTATTTGTGCTGTATCAAAACATGTCTTTATTAAACCTTATTTATATAATCAAACATGTATTTTTCAAACGACTCATATAGAGGTCGTTCGATATAACTCGTGACTTTGTGCTATGAATGTTACGTCCCCGCTTACCTTCCACTGCGATATTTTGGATGTGTGATAGATTGGTATCAGAGCCTCGGTTATAGAGAACTATGTTGCATTAGTAGGCCTAGACTATAGCCATTTTGATGACAAACAATCTCCACACATTAAATCACTAAACTGTTATGCATACTCATTCATTTCAATGGTCTCGTTTATTTCTAAGACATTGTGAGTGAAACAATTGTCTCGTTTATTCCTAAGACATTGTGAGTGAAACAATGGTCACGTTTATTTCTAAGACATTGTGAGTGATGGAATGGTTTCTAAAAACTTTTCATAACCTTGCATAATACTGTTTTAGTTGATATTGAAACCCGTCACAATCTGTCGATCCTACTAGTTACCTTACTATCCAACTCCGAGTTTGAACACTCGTCCCATACTTTTGAAATACCAACTCGCCTCGTAACCCACTGTCTAGAAACTTGCCGGTTAATTAGAACATGACTTTAACCTGTCGTCTCATAACTGAAACGCCCCTTTCCTGACTCTAAAATGACAAAAAATTAAAAAACTTTGCTTAAAAGCATGTCCCAGAAATGACTGATATGTGTGAAAACACATATCCGTTTTATATCAAAATAGGCCCTAAAAAGACAAACTTGTGCTTTAAATGCTTGAATACTGCTTGTTTTGTCTTTATGATTGTGTAGGTGAGGATATTGCAAAAATCTCAAGAAAACAGTTAAAACCGGGCAAACACGAACACGGGAAAAGAAGAGCACGCAAAGAGCCGAGAGAAAGCTATCAAAAGTCAAAAGTGGTCAACTCAAGTCAACCTTTGGTCAACCTAAGTCAAACCACAAAAAGACAAAAACTCCAAATATTCCCAAATCAGTCCCTCAAAAATAACAAAATTTCATAAAAAGCCCTTAAAGCCTTAACGGTGTTAACTTCTATTAATAGAAGTTAACACTCGTTAACTTTTTTATATAACAAATCTAACACCAAAGTCCAAGCCCAATTCCAAAAAAACCCGGCCCAAGTCCTTTTATAAGTCAAAGGTTAAACCCGGGTAAAAAAAAAGAAAAGTCAAACAAATCCTTTTATAAAAGGAATTTACGCGCGAAAAACAGTTTTTACTGTTCACCTTCTTCTTCGCGTTTAACCTGCGTGAAAACAAGGGGCAAATCACAATTGGACACGGGGAAAGCTAATTCAAGTGATAAGGATCATAGTGGCAGGGTAAAAACGTCATCAAACGCATCTTATTGGTCAAGCCCATCAAGTGAGGATCGTGGATAGTAAAGAAAGCACAAGAGGAAGGGATTTTTACACTCAAGTTACTCACAAAAGAAGAACAACCTGTCACAATCACGGATTGCCACGTTGGCAATTCGTGTAAGCAAACAAGTGATCCCACTGCTCTAAAGAAGCATCCAATGATTAGAGGAATGAAGGGCAGGGATTGAGAGGGGCGTGTAACTGATTTTAGAGCCTAGAAGCTTCTCCTGGTGGCTATAAAAGACTCCCTCACCTTCACACAATTGATCATCTTTTTATCTTCTTTTCCTGCAAATTTTTTTAGTGTAATAAGCTCTTTTGTAATGTTTAGTTAAAAATGTTATTTTCATTTAAGCTTTTGTAATTCGTTTTCCAAAGTATTGTAATCTCTCTTAGTTATTAATAAAATCAAATTTTAAAGTTTTGTAAGCTATTTTCTCTTGTAAGCTCTTAAACCTCTTCAAATGTTATGTTATTATTTCATAAGCTCACAACAAGCCCTCATAAGCTCTTACAAGTCTCTAAGCTTGTAATTGAGCTATAATAAGTTTTAACATACTTAAACTCTAAAACCAGCTTAAGTACCTTTGCTTAATTGGACTTGGAGCTTTTGGACGATGAACTAGAAAAATGAAGAGTTCATAGGACTTATACTGGCTTATTAACAATAAGCTAGAGCTTGTAGACCGCTTTTGAGCTTAAATGCCTTTGTTTAGCTAAGGCAGAGGTAAACTCTCCTTAAATTTCAAGTTTCTTAGTTTAAATCTTGCATTTACTTATTTTAAGCTTATAACTAGTTTAATAGTGCTTAATACTGTCTCTTTGTACTTATTGATTATGTTTTACCATCTGTTTTCAGTTTTTGAAGTATAGATTCTAGTTCTACTTAATTTGTCTTTACAATTCAATAAAATCCAAAAATAGTAGAATAATTTTTAGCTTATTGGTTTTGGTTTATTTGCTTATTGTTAAATGTTTATTATAGTTGTTATAAGCTAGTTATTGTCTGGAATCTGAGTTTGATTCAATAGATCTACATTTCATAAGTTTAAATGGGTATAAGTATAGTTAAAGGGGTGTTTGGATCAACAGTACTAACATCAAGTTAGTACTGTTTGACACTTTTTGGTTATTGGTTATTGTTTTCACACTTTAGTTAAGTAAGTTTAAGTAGGATTTTGAGTCAAATTAGTTTTAGATCAAAATTTTCATAGTTCAACTAGTTGAACAAAAGAATCTGTCACCATTTGGTCAAATTTTAATTGCAATTCAGCTCAAATCTGTTTAGGTAGTAACTTAGCTTATTTGCTTTTGTTTTAGTTGATTTTAAGTGTTTGAAAGAGTGTCATTAGGATTCATTAGGTCTGCACTTTATTGATCTGAGTTAAGATTCATAAAGTGTTAAATGCATCAACAGTATTTTTAAGCAAATCTGTCAATTTTAAGCTTAAGTTTCAGTAGAGTAAATTAGCTGTTAGTTTTTGATTTTTAGATATTAGATAGCTTATAGGCCATAGTTAAGATATTTGCAATTAGTTTTTAAAACCTAGCTTTAATTGTCATCTGAACTTAAGCTGTAAAATCAGCATGTTGTCTTTCATTTTAAAAATAAAGCTAAAAGCTTTCTGTTCCGTCTGTTTAGTTAAAGTTTTTTTTATTTAAACAAGCTTAAGTTGTCCAAAGTCTTTGCAAAAAGCATTTTTATAAAGCATTTGAGTCAGGCTTTAAGGAAATATAAGTTCAAGTCACAAAAAGGCTTATTTGAGTGCTAAACTTTAAGCTCAAAGTGAGACCAAGGTCTGTTTGGTTTTAAAATGTTCATAATTGTTTATTTGAAATTCCTAGCTTTTGGCTTTACTTTTGTGCTTATTTCTTTTCATTTCAGCTCTTTAGTCCAGGTTTAGCTTATTAACTGCTTATTTAGTCATAGGATTAGCTTAATTTAGGATTTGAGCTTACTTAGTTTAAGTGAAATAACCAAAAGTATAGTTAAGCTTCTGTCATGTTTTAAGCTATTCTATTAGCTTATTTAGGGCTTTTCATAAAAAGTTGCTTTTATTAAAAATGCTTATTTTTAGCTTGTTAACAACTTTGCTTTTATAAGTTTTTTAAAAAAAAGGGGGGAAGTGGAAATCGAGGGTGAGCAAGGCTCGAACCCCTAACCTCAACACTTCAACCCTTTTATAACACACACACACCACACTCACAACCACTGCGCCCTAGGGTCTTTTCCGTTAGACTCTTACAACATTAATTTCTTATACTTATTTTTCCCTTTTAAGCTTAATTAGCTGTTTCAGCTTATTTCTTGGCTTATTTGATAAGCTGTGTTTATAAGTTTATTTTTCCTAGGTGTTAATTAGTATAAGCTATTTTCAGTAATTTTTCTAGAATTTTTATAGTTCGTTAAGTATTTTTAAACATTTATTTTCATTAAAAACTTTAAAAAATCATAAAAAATAGAAAAATAATCTAAAAAATATAAATATTTTTTAGAAAATTTTCTTTTATCATAAAGTTCATAAGAAAATTAGTTTTACTTTCGTAGGGTCTAATTAGCAAAATTTCGTTTTTTAAAGAACGAGATTTGTTCCCGTTCTCGTTTTTCGTGTTTTAACGCTCATTTTAACTCTGTTTTTGTTTTAGTTTTCTTTAAACTTACTTATTAGTCAAATAGAGTCCATTTAAAACAAAAATTTCAAGTTAGGTTTAATTTTAGCAATTTAGGGTTTTTGACTTCAGTTTAGCGTTTTGCGTTTTTAGTTAAATTTTGATTTCTCGTTATTTGTCTTCATGCTTAATTGTTAGAATTTGTTAAATTTAATTTTTAAAAGTAGATACTCAAATCAACCCTTGTTTCCAATTCAAATCATTGTCCGAACTTCAAACGTGGTTTCAATTTCACAAGTCGTTGGGGGGATAACGACCCGGGAATCATACTTCCCGATTTATATACGTATTATATTATATATATTTGTGAAGATTTTCCTTTTTACCTTTGTCCTCAAGGGTAGTTTGGTAATTTTCCATCATATTATATATTTTATTATTACGTATATAGAATTGCTATATCAATTTTTGGCGCCGTTGCCGGGGATTTGTGATTAAGATTCTCTCGTTTGAAGTTTGTTGATCGTGATTTGAAGACCCTTTCATTTTTGAAAGTTTTGTTTTTGTTAAAAAAAATCAAAAAAATATATATAACATATAAAAAAAATTGTAAAAAATAATTTTCTTTTCTTTAGTATAATTATCATATAAAAAATAAAAAGAAAAAAAATAAAAATCAAAAATATAAAAAATTATCCATAATAAAAAATAAAATAAACAAAGTTGGTAAAAGAACACCAACAAATAATA